>RJWT010004616.1:0-32886 GCA_004365215.1 Cuniculus paca
TGTTTCCAAGGTGTCTTCTTGCAATGTCTTCAAGTTACAGGAGTCAGAAAGGCAAAAGAGACCAACTCCCTTCCTCAAACCCTTTCATAAGGACTTTCAACCCCCTCACAAGGTCAGGCCCCTCATGACCCAGTCACCTCCCAGAGATGCTACTTCTTAGTGTCACTGCATTAGATATGCATTTCGACATGAATTTTGGAGGAACACAAACATGCAAATCATAGCACATCCACACTTCAGAATGCTCAGGAATATCTGCCTCCTTTATTCCAGGAACTTAGGAAAGCTCTACTTTTGGGACCACTCTGGACCTGGAGACATATAATCTCTGCTTAAGTGTCAAGCTGGGGTTTGGGGAGCTCATGGCCTTCTGGGATGGGTGGGGGCCTCCAGGTGTGCCATCCTCCTGCTGTAGCAAGAAGACGTCCTCCTAAACGCTTCACCTAGAATCTCCAGGCTTGCACTCTGAGTCCTTACATAGGAAGAAGGTGCAACTTCAAAATGCCAACATCCTGAGAGCTTAACCCAGGAATTTGCCTTTATAACAGGGAGCTGAGCCTCAGCAATCCCAGTAGGTGTGCCAGTCGGTCACAAGTAGCCAGCTGTTCATACCTGCTCAGGTGAGGTAGACACTGGGCTATAACAGCTCCAGCAATGCCCTCCCCTCGCTTCCACTTCCTGAATGGCACTTCCCCTTTTCTGTCTATAAATGTTTTCCAGCCGTGTGACAGCCTCAGGATCTTTCTGCACCTGTTCTGATTCTGAGGCTTCCTGGTTTGCAAATTATTCTTTGTTTAGCTAAACTCTTTAAATTTAGTTGGCTTCAAGTTTTTCTTTTTTGCACCCCTTACAATCCTCAACCTTCCCCCGTTCTCTCCTGGCCCTCATTTCACCTATGTCAGATGTAGATCCCACAGTGGTCTCTTCTAAAAGTGTCCTAACCACAGGCACACCAAGGAGATCTTTGGACACTGCACCCTGGAGGTAGACTGGGCCTCGGTCCAAGGACACGACCCCTACAGCCATCTGGTCAACTCATCACCCACCATTCTCCAGGTGGAAACAGACTCCTGGAGAAGTGATTTCCTCCATGTTCACCCATGACTTGAAGGCAAGATGCTTTCTTTCCTTCCCTTGTCCTCCCATTTCTTTACCCATTTCCTTCTCCCCAGTTATTTCTTTTTGCTTTCTTTTGTTTTGCTTTGCTTTGCGTGTGTGTGTGTGTGTGTGTGTGTGTGTGTGTGTGTGTGAGTTTTGCTATCATTTGATTTTTGCATCTTTTGCTCCAGGTCTCATAACCAGGGGAGGAGAGCTCTATCCCGTGGTAATCACAATGCCTTAGGAGTGAGGCAGACTTGGGTTCAAATTTGAGCCTTGACACTTTCTGATCACTTTATCCTACAGCAATCTCTGAGTTTGTTGCAGCCTAGACTCCTGCCAGGGAAACTGAGCTAATCTGAGAGCCTGCCTGAGAAGATTCTGGGGAGGATTAAATGAGGTAATGCAGGGAAAGGGCTTAGCATGATGCTTGATCTACATTGGTGCCTTTACAGAGAGGGCAAGGTGGGGACGGGCAGGCAGAAAACACACAGACAGCCAGGAGCACAGCTTTGGAACCTGGTCCTGAGTCCTCCTCCTCAGCCACTGTGGTGAAGGACATCCTATGTATTGGCTTTATAGGTGTGTTTGAAGAATGAATAAAGGAAGATATTTTGGTTACTTTCTTTGGCTCAAGGGAAAGACAATGGGCTCAGTGACCCTACATCAGTGTCATGGTGTTTGCAGGACCTGTTTGTAGAGAAACAGAAGCAGCTTCTCCTCTGTGCCTCCAGAGTAGCCTTCATTGGGAACAAATCCTTTATTGATTTCAGGTGGCTCGGAGGGGTCTTCACTGCCCAGAAGAAGAGGATGGCCCTTCACCAGCCACTGGCTCCCGTGATGTGCAGACAGCTGACCTAGCCACCCTTGTTGTGTCCTGTGGAGCCAAGGGGTGAAGGAGGAGGGGGAGAGGGGCTACTTTGTCTTGGGTGGTCAAGAAAACCCTCCTGAGGAGGCGACACTGAGTGGAGTGGGTTGCTGGGCTAAGGGGGTCTTAGTGTTAAACCCTTTAGCCCCAGAACCATGTGGGAACCTGGTTTGGGGAGTCTGTGTCTATGCAGAGAGCCAAAAGCTCACCTGCAATCGCAGAAGCTGCCCAATTCCAGCCCACAGCCCAGACCACACCCTGCATGGCCAGACCTCCCGACTTCCAAGAAAAGAAAATCGAAGTTTTATATGTAATAGTCCAGTTTCTAAACATTGCACCTCCCCTTCCATCCCCTTTTTTCTCTGCTGCTTCTTTTCTTCCCTTCCATGAAGAATGTTTATTTTCAGAATCCTTCCCCAGTCCCTGACATGTGCACATTGGAATTAGAATATTTTCTATTTCTCTTCCCAGAATGCAACTGCTGGGTACAATTTCCTTGGAGTTTGTTCCTCTTTGCTTGCTGGAGGTGAAGAGCCCAGAGCATCCCTGGCTTTCATAAACCAATTACAACAACCAGTATTTGTTAGCACCTACTGTGCACCAGGCCCTTGTCACTTCTGCACATGCCACAGGAATAGCAGAGGTTGGGAGCAGTTTAGGGTCTGTGCTGCACTGTAGACTGGGGTGCAGCAGGTACAGAGAGCAGGGAGAAAGGAGGCCCATGTGAGGTATTCATCCAAACTCCCCCAGTCATGTAGCCTGTGCTGGAGGAACAAGTGGTGGGTGCGCATTAGGAGCTCGTGGATGGCTGGCCACTGACTCCGCAGGTGCCTCTGGGTTTGCGTATTGTCTGGCTCATCCTCCTTCCTTCTGGAAGAATGAGTCCAGCTGTACAAGTCACCATCCTCTGCTGGGATGAGGTAGCCAGGGAACAAGGTCTGGCTGCAGAGAGGCTGCTGTAACTATAATGAAGGGTGTGGCCATCATCCTTCCTAACTACTCTGTTTCCAGGAACTTCTGAAGGCTTAGATCCTCAGGGATCAGTAAGAGCCATTGACCAGTGATGTCCCTTTCCTAGACTAAAAGGGCCTCAAAGGACCAGCTCAGCCTCACTGCTGGTCTTGACTATCTTTATCCCATCTTCTCAGATAAAAACCCACAGATGCTATCGAAACATCAAGCCATGTGCTTACTTGTCAGTAAAGCCAGAAAAAGAAAGAAAACCAACAGCTCCCACCTCTCTCACATCCACATTTGCCGACCGGGCACTGGCTGGTAATCAGGGACTGATTCACAGGCAGTCTCCAAAGATGCCCAGCTCCACCACTGACCTAAGCTAGAAAGCAGGGAGACAGGAAACAGGAAGGGAGGGAGACAGGAAGAGAGAAAGGAAGGCTCTCTTCCATGCCCCAGCCAGCACAGGCTTCTCCCCCTTCCCCAAACCTCAGATTCTTCAGCTTGCCCAGGCAGAGGAGAAAGAGAGAGTAGAGAGGATACACCTGCTTCATGATGACCTTGGCCACTCCTCCCAGCCCGCTAGTGAGAACCAGCCACATGGCCCCAGCTAGATGCAAGTTGGGCTTGAAATGTAGTCCCTGCCCAGGTGGGCCCTTCTCCACAATATCTCAGCACCAGCCCCCACATCTGTCACTGCCTTGGCATCATCATCATCATCATCCCCATGTGACCAGTAGGACCATGGCCATGTCAGGCACCATGGTTCCCTGTACACTGTGGGGGCCTGGAGGTGGGTAGACAGTGGGCAGAAGTGGGTTCAAATCCTGGCTCTGCGTCTTACCAGCAGGATGAGGTGGGCAGATCCTATCACCTCCAGAGCCTCAGTTTCTGCACCTGTAACGGAGGTCCCGATGTCCACCCCCACGCAGCTGCTGTGAGGCTCTAATGTGGCCCTTGCTGGATGGTGCTCAACTCGGGACCTGGCCCTTAGTGACCTCCCCTAGGTAGAAGTGGCAGTTGTGGGAGCAGACCCAGCCCACTGAGGGAAGCAGGAAGGCACCGCGGAAGAACCCTGGTTTAGAAAACAGCATCTTCAGATGGTCTTCAATATCACAGTGATGATTTCAACAATAAGGGGAAAGAGCGCACTGAAAGGGTAATACATTATGACAGTTGGCACAGCAAGAGAACAGAAACTGCATTCTTTCCAGGCATGGTTTGTATTGCACTCAAAAGGAAATCTAGTGCAAACTGCATGTTGATCAACTTATAAATGAACAAAGTACAGATATAATATGGAATATTATTCTGCCATAACAAGGAATGATGTTTTGATATGCGATATACTATGAAAACATCATGCTAAATAAAAGAAGCCACCCATCTAATTCCATTTACATGAAATGTCCAGAACAGGCAAGTATTTGGAAACAGAAAGTAGGTCCACGATGGCCCGAACTGGTTGTTGTGAAAGACTTTTCTTTGGAGGTGCTGAAAAGGTGCCTGTGTGCTTTGTAATGACCACTGAATCCAAACACCGGTGAATTGCACACCTGAAGTGAGCAAAGTATAGTTAATTTTGTCGAATAAGGCTATTACTCAAAAAGCCTAAGAAAAACAATCCAATGCCCAATGAGACAAGAGAGATGAAAGCATGCTGGGTCCCCAGGTGAGAGATGCCTCCAGTAATGTAACCATGCTCTGTAAATGTCAGCTGCTCGAGTGCAGCCTACGACAAAGAGTCTCACACTGAAAATGGGGGCCCTGGAAGGAGCCCAGAGTACCCATCTCACAGCCATCTCACCTCCTTCCTCAGTCTAGAAAGTAAAATGGCCATGGGCTGTGCAGGAGAAGAAACTCCCGGGACTGATGGGTACTGCGAGAACATGGGAGGCAGTCAGATGCCATCTCTCACAAGCTTAGCTACCTGTCCTGTGTCCCTGCTGAGAATCAGGCTGGATGAGGGGCTGGAGCAGGGCTCACCTCCCACCCTCCCCACTGCGGTCCATTTTCTTCCATGTGAGGATGGAATGTGACACAGGATGTGGAAAGCTGAGGCCCAGGGTGACCATGGAAGTGACAAAAATTGATTCTGTGTCTGAGACTGACTGTCATTTCATCTGCAACACTTCCAGGGCCATGGACAATGGTGGGTAAAGGTGGGAGTTCCACAGGGCAGGAAGAAAAGAATCATACCAATGTCAGATTCTCAAGAGACACAGAGAAGAAGACAAAGCAAAGGGGACAAAACAGATTCATCTCCTTCGCCCTCTCACTGCCAACCCCTACCCAGTCTCCAGAAATACTCCCCGAGTTTCTACTGAGTCTCCCTCAATGTACTCATCTTTTTCTTGCAGAACCTCAAGTTCATGGCTCCAAATAGTAAAGGACTACATTTCCCAGCTTCCTCTGCTGCAAGATGAGGTCATGAGACTGTGCCCTGCTCATGTGCGTGTGTGTGTGTGTGTGTGTGTGTGCGTGTGCGTGTGTGTGTGTGTGTGTGTGTGTGTGTGTATCTTTGAAGGGTCCTCCATGTCCTCACATTCTCACTTCCTTCTGACTGAAACATGACTGCAGGGGTGAGGTATATCCTATAAAGCAGAAGGGCTCAGTGCCTCAGGATGGGCACAGCAGCCGGAAAGAATCTGGTCTCTGTACTGGGGCCCTCATGTGAGCCCTGATGGTCAACACCAGGATTTGCAGAATGGAGAAATGTACTTCTGTGTTGTGTAAGCCATGGATATGGCGAGTACAATTAACCATATCTCAATGCCACACTGAGCAAGACATATGCTCTCTGAGGAAAAGCTATGCCAAGGTTTTGTGTATCTGTTACTGATTGCTGCATAATTAACCACCCCAAATCGTGCCGTGGACAGCAGTCTTTTCTTTAGTTTGCATTTCTGAGAGTCCGTCATTTAGACTGGGCTCTGCTGGGCAGCTCTTCTGACCTCGACCGAGGTCTGCCAGGTATCTGAAGTCAGTTACAGGCAGGTTCAGCCTGCTTTATGCAGGTAAGTGGGGCTGACCAGCTCAGCCTGGGACCAGAAGGCCCCTGTCTCTTCCTCCAGCAGGCTGCTGGGTTTGCCCTCAAAGTGCAGGCCAGGGCCAACAAAGTGTGGCCATCCATGTGGCACATGGGTGCAGGCACGTTATTATTTCCACTGCACTGGGTTGGCCAAAGTGAGCCCCACTCAAGGGCTGGGGTGGGAACTTCACCTGTTGATGGAGGAACCATGCACTTCCTCAGAGAAGCCCTCAAGGACCCACCCAGGCCTGTGTCTTCAGAACTATGCTCAGCCTCTCCAGGGACTCCTCTCCAGAGCCGTCTTCCTCCCTGACGTGTGGGTGCATAGGAACAGTCTCGTGTTCTTCCCTCTGCCCTACCTGTGCCTCACAGACCCTCTGAATAGACTTGTGAGAGAGTGGATGAGGGACTGAGCAAATGGCAGCACGAGTGCAGGTACGTGCACCCTCCTCCATGCCAGGCACAGGCAGTGATGCCCAGATGAGGCTCGGGGTCGTCTCCTCACACACGGGTTCTTTCTGTCCCGTACCTGTCCTGTGCTGAACAGAACCTCTGCCAGGTGCTGCAGGAGAAGACTGATATGGTCCCTGCTCCAGGATGCAACTGGCAGTTGGTTAACCACCAGCTTGGCTGCAGCAACCCTGGAAGGCACACGACATTAGATGACATTGAATGCGCGCTCGTCCTTGCTCATCCAGCTGGTCCTTGCTGTGGGGACTGCAGACCACAGCTGGCCTTTGGCAGAGGTGTGTCTGTGAGGAGTGGGTGAGGACCCATGCAGGAAGCTCGTGGCCAGGCCTGGATGAGGAAGCACTGTCTGAGCAAGTTTTCACTGGTGTGTATAAGGACACCACGCCCTACATGTGCTCAACCCCCCTGGAGTCTTCACCGCACCGCTGTGAAATAGCCCCCTCTTGGGGAATTGTGGTCTCCTTTGGAGCTATCCCTCCCAGACAGCACCCTGAAGAGTTCTCTGCCTGGGCCTGGCCACAGCTGCCCCTGGTTAGGGCACTTCCAGCACACAGGGCAGGGGAGGGCAGAAGGGGAAGGGGACATAGGGGCAGTGGGTGGGAAGATGGCTATGAGCGGCCCCACTCACACATCACTTGGAGCTACCCGGCAGATGCTCAGGCACCCAGTCCCCTGCTCCGAGCACACACTGCCTCCCCACCAGGTCTTGTGGAGCCATCAAATAAATCCACCACTTAGATAAGCATGGCCTGCAGAGGACACTTTCCTGAGATGCAGAGGTAATGAAAGAGAAAAATGGACTGGCTCCATCCAGATAATCACCGTGAGAGGAGTAATTACACTGCTGCTTTCTGAGCAGGGTGCTGGTAGCAGAGGCACCTTCCCAGGTGATCTGTCTGCAAGAATTTATGGATACTTCATGAGCTCCCTGAATATCCCCCCATCTAGGTTGCCCAGGACACCTCTATTAGATTTCATCAGTACTGTCTTCCCTACCACCACCCGCAGTGGCACAATTGAACAGTGATTTGCTGACAATGACTGGGAGAAAAACAGTCCATTCAAGTGAACCAGCTTCCCAAGACCTCCCCAGGGCCTTGATCTCCCCATGAGATATTAGGCCTCAGGCAACAGAGGGTCCAACTATACATTCACAGGAAATCATTTCTGTAGACATTGCCTCAGTTTTCTTATCTGCAAAATGGGGATAAGGGTGTTAGATAGTGAGGGTTCTTACATTTTTGCTTAAAATTTTTACTGAAGCACACATTCTACGCTAAGAAAACAAAGCCCTGTGCAAATATAAATCAAATGAAAAAGAGAGTGATGAGAGAGTGGCAACAAAGGTCACAGGAGATGATTCAGTGTCGGCAGCACAGAGCCAGACGTGCTGGGCGCACAGTACCTGTGGCTACCAGGTGGCTTCAATTGTTGCAGCTGATAATGGGTTGGTTCTGTTAGCAGTCAGGTTCTTGGTGGGGTGTTGATTGTGTGACTGGACTCAGGGGCTGACTTCTCTGCTCCATCTATAAAGTCAGAATGAGGGTTTGTCTGACTCTGCCCAGAGGGATTGAAGAATCCTCACAGGACAGAAGACCCTGAACTTGGTCAAGTAGACCATGTAGTAGGAGTCTGTTGGGTGGACATGGAGGAAAGGGCACTCCCATGGGAGGGACAGCATGTGCAAAGGCACAGAGGTTCAGAAGCAACCAGCCTGTTCCAGGAAGAGAACAAGGTTGGAGAGCTTGGAGGACTAGATGGGTTTAAGGAGTGAGGTAAAATGGAAGCACTGGGGCTGCTGCAGTGGGAGAGAGAACCTCTCTGCCTTTCTCCCCATAATGACACTCGCAGGACCCTTTCCACGGCTGAGTTTAGTTCCAGCTCTGCTCTTGACCTGTTGTGTGGCTCTGGGCAGCCAAGTTCTCTTCTCTGAGGCACAGTTTCTTCAGTGACAAAGTGACGATGTAATGCACCTCATAAGCAGTCACGGGAGGAAAGATCTAATTTTCAGTCAGCAAGTGTCTATTGAGTGGGTGCTTTACACCATGATCCGTGCTAGACATAGGACCACAGCGGAGGTCAGCCTAGCTAAGACTGTAACTAACAATCTTGTAGGAGATTAACAACCACTAATAAATGTATTACTGGAATACGATGAACAGATGGAAAGGAAACTGAAGAATACGTTGACAGCTGGAACGAAAGGCCTCTCCTTGACTGGGATCCTGGAAAGGGTGCCAAGGAAGATGGCGTGAGAGTGTGACAGAGCCAGGCAGATGCACAGACTGGACTTCCACATGGAGGGAACTCATATGTGTGAGGGCCTAAGAGAAGGCTGGTAGAAGTGTGTTTCAGGAACGTCAACTAGGTCAGTATGGCTGGAACACGAAAGGAAACATTGATAGAATTGTAGAGAGACATTGACAGCAACACAGTGATGGCAGAGGACTTCGATGCCCCCACATTCAATAATGGACAGAACAAGCAGGTAGGAGGTTGGTGAGAACACAGGGGCACTGAACAGTATTGGAGAGCAACTGGGCCCAACCCAGACAGAACACTCCACCACCAACAACGGAATAAGCAGACACAGGACATTCTCCAGGATTGAGCCACATGTTGAGCTCTCACACTGAGCTGCACAAGCCAAGTCTTCATTGACTTAAGAAGATTGGAACCACACAGAGCATCTTTTCCAACCCCAGTGGAATAGAACTAGAAATCATTGAAGGAGAAAACCTGGAATCTTCACAAATATGTGGAAACTAAGCAACACATTCTTAGATAGTCAATGGATCATAGAATAACTAGCAAGAAAAACTAGAAAATACCTTGAGACAAGAAAAAATAAAAACAGAGCTAGCCAGGTGTGGTGATGCATTCCTGTAATTCCAGCACTCTGGAGGCTGAGGCAGGAGGGTCATTTCAAGTTCAAGACAAACCTGGGCTGCAAAGTGAGTTCAAGGCCAGCCTGAACTGAACTGCATAGTGAGACCCTGTCTCAAAAAGCAAAAAAAAAAAAAAAGCAGAGCACACCAAAATTTATGGCATGCAGCACAAAACAGCTCTGAGAAGTAAGTTTATAGCTATAAACATATTTAAAAAGAAAGATCTTGGAGTCAAGAAGATATGTGTTATGGCTTGGCAGAAAGTTTGTCTACATTTTGCTTGTGCCCAGGGACTTTGCATGAGACTGAGATTAAAGGCAGTGGACTAATTAAACTAGCAAAAGAAATTTCAAGACACTCTAATGGAGCAGTGGCATGGCTATTATTGGGGACTTTTAGCCAGATTTATGTTGCAAATCAAGAAGAAAGAGCCCAGCAGGATGATTTAAAATGTTGTGAGTTTGGAGAAGCTCCAGTAAAGCTGTGAACTGCAAAGATACAGGAGAGGAGATCTTGATTGCTGAGAAGGAATAGGAAAATAGAAAAGATATCCTGAAGGCATCACAAAAAGCAGGAGGCCTTGAATCTTTGCAGCCACAAACCTGCAAAAGTGAAAGACTGCTTTGAGGTGAAAGCTGCAGAGTATCATGTTCCAGAATGGTGGCAGCATAGAAAATTTGTTCCTCAGAATTGAATTCAGAGTGCCCAGCAATCCAGGCACTTAACCCTTACAGCCAAGAGAGAGAGAAGCCTGGCTACTTCTCCAGCTGACAGAAGATCTTGGCATTATCCACATAGAGCTTATTTTAGGTGCACACAGAATGCAAGAGTTGTGAGACTAAGAAGGCTTGCACCCCAATTTCCTGGGAGGCCAGGCAGTGTGCACCTGAGAAGGCAGTATGTGAAGCTGTGAGGGTGAAGCCAAAGGTGCAGTGGAGAAGCTACAAGTTTGGAAAAACCAGGAATGTGGATCAGGCTTCAAGGAGGAAGCAAAGCCAGTCCAAGAGAGAAGCCACGGAAGCTACAACCACCAGAAGTGCCATGGGGTAGAATCACTTAAGCCCTTTGCAGCTCACAATTTGCTACAGATTGCTTCAGATGCTGGATGCAAAACTAGAGGGCTTAATGTTTGCCCTGCTGGATTTTGGACTTGCTTTGGTCCCAATCCTTTGGATCACTATTTGTAACTTTTGGAATGAAAATGTTTATCTTGTGCCATTGAATGTTGGAAGTGCTTACCTTTTCATTTATGCAAGGGTTTGCAGTTAACAGCTTGTATTACATCTCAGAGGAGACTTGGGACTTGGACTGTTTAGAAATGCTAAAACTGTTAGGACTTTGGTAACTCTTGCAGATGGACTAAATGCCTTTTGCATAAAGGGATGTGCATGAGGCTTTGGGGGACCAAAGGTACAATATTATAGTTGTAATGTAATATAGTGTCAATAGACTTAATACTGGTTCTTAAGGATTGTTATAATGTTCAAGTTGTGAAATGATAAGAATAAGCATGTCTTTGTACTTGGAGACTAATTTAAAGAAATGTGTCTGGTTGTCAAATTGACAAGGGGTGGATTGTAATGGTTGATAAATTGTGTCAACTTCAGAAGTCTAGAAGTTTAACTGATTAACTCAGCAGTTCTACATCACAGTCTGTAGAGGACATGACTTACGGCTCTCAGATGTTGTTTACTCTGTCAGTTTGAGAAGTTTAGAAGGTTAACTAAGTGACTCAGGAGGGGGCCAGAGTCCTTACTTTGTAAACATCCTGAGGCTATGCAAAAGGAGAGCACAGAGGTGATATGGGTGGATAGCCTGCTTACAATACAAAGAAGGAAAAGAGGCTAGCTCTTCCCCTCATCTTTGCTGTTGCTTTTGTTGTCTTCTGCCACCTTGAAGTGTTGCCCCTGTGTCATGCCATCTTGCCTTGGAGTCAGCTGATTACCAACTGAAAACTCCACAAACTGTAAGCTAAATAAACATTTCATTCCTTAAAAAGAAAGATCTCAAATTAACAGCCTAACTTTATATCTTCAAGAGAAGAATAAGAGCAGAAGGAAGGAAATAAAGATTAGAGCAAAGATAAATGAAATAAAGAATAAGAAAACAATAAGAAAAATGAATAAATCTAGGAGTTGCCTTTTTAAGATCAACAAAGATGTCAAACCCTTAGCTAGATTAAGAAAAAAGAGAGATGGATCAAATAACTAACATCAGATATAAAAAAGAGGACATTACACCTAATGTCACAGAAATAGAAAGAATTATAAAAGAATAGTTATCATTAATTGCACATTAACAAAACAGAAACCTAAAAGAAATGCATGAATGTCTAGAACTATAACTTACCAAGACTGAAACATGAAGAAATAAAAAATTTGAAGAAAAAATATGAAGACTAGTAAGATGATTGAATCTGTAATAAATAACATCACAACAAAGTAAAGTCCAGGGCCAGATGGTTTCACTGAAGAATTCTACCAAATAAATAAAGAAGAATTGGCACTAATTCTCCTCAATATCTTCCCCTCTGCACCCCCCCCAAAAAAAAACTGAAGAGGGGGAAACAGTTCCAAGTTCATCTATATGTCAAGATTACCCTAACACTAAAGCCAAAAAAAAGTCACTACAAAAAGGAAACCTGGAAGTCAGTGATTCCAGGAAAATAACAGGTGTTGACAAGGGTCATGGACAAATTGGAACCCCTGTGCAATCTTAGTGAAGATGTAAAATGATGCATCCACTATAGAGAAAATAGAATGAAGGTTCCTGTAAAAATTAAAACTAGAATTGCTACAAGATTCAGCAATCTGGCATCTGGGTATATACCCAGAAGAATTGGAAGCACAATCTTGAACAGATAGCCGCACACCCATGCTCATGGGAACATTAACAGTAGCCAAAAGGTAGAAGCAATTTGAATAAATGTGCATTCATGGGTGAATGGATAAAGGTAAGATGGTATAGATGTATGAAGGAATGTTATTCAGCTTTTAGGAGGAAGGAAATGCTATCACGTGCTAGAACACAGGTGAACCTTGAAGGTATAATGCTAAATAAAATAAGCCAGTTACAAAAAGTCAAATACTATATGAGCTCACTTATATGAGTATCTAAAGGAGACAAATCATAGAAATGGAAACTAGAATGGTGTTTACCAGAGATGTTGACTTATTGTTTAATGGGAGTTTCAGTCTGGGCAGATGAAAAAGGTCTGGAGATGGATGATGGTGATGATTGCTTAACTGTGTGAATATACTTAATGCTTCTGATCTGCACATTGATTAAAATGGTAAGTATTGGGCCAGGGATTTAGCTCAGTGGCATAAGCACCTGCCTGGCAAGCCTGAGGTCATGGGTTCAATCCCTGGTACCAAAAAAAAAAAAAGTTAAGTGTTATGTTGGGTATGTTTGGCCATAATAAATACCAAAAAATAAAAACCTTGATCAATGGAATGCACCATTTTGACCTTGACAGACTAGAGAAAACACATATGAGCACCTCAACAGATACGGGAAAAAAAGCATTTGAAAAAATTCAACATCCATTCATAGCAAAACTCTGCACAAACTAGGGAATAGAAGACTTCCTGCACCTGATAAATGATGTCTGCAAAAGATCCCACCACAATGAAGAACAAAGACTGTTTCTTCCAGGCCAGGGATTTAGCTCAGCAGCATAAGCGCCTGCCTGACAAGCACAAGGTTGTGAGTTCAATCCCCAGTACCAAAAAAAATAAAAGACTGCTTCTTCCTAGGGTCAGGAACAAGGTATGTTCCACTCCACGTCAAGCTACTTCCAGTGTCCTCATCTCCATCCATCTCAACTGCACTCATAGCTCATGGAGTGAGCCAAACCCACTCTCCTACATGGGAGAGATAGGTTAAAGGAAATATCTGCAAGCTGCCCCAACAATCACATCTCCCAACATCAGAGGCAAAATCAGATGCAAAACTAGGCTGTCTCACCTTGGAGGTAGGATACGCTACAAGACTATGCCATGGGGGGAGCGGACACCAAAAATTCTGAAGGTGCCATCCTCTTCACCTGTCTTCTCTGAGTGTCCCTGGAACTTACTGTTACAGGCTTCCTCTAATGGCTTTATGTGGTTGCTTAAAAAGCCATCATATCCCCGGGCATGGCGGCTCATGCCTGTAATCCCAGCACTCAGGAGGCTGAGACAGGAGGATCATTGCAAGTTCGAGACCATCCTGGGCTACAAAGTGAGCTCAAGACCAGCCTGAATGGCATAGTGAGACCCTGTCTCAAAAACATAAGGACCGGGGATCTAGCTCAACAGCCTAAGCGCCTGCCTGGCAAGTCCGAGGTCATGAGTTCAATCCCTGGTGCCGCAAAAAAAAAAAAAAAAGCCATCATATCAACATATTGTCCTGTTATTTTTGTTTTGTTTTGCTTGAAAAAAGTGCTGCTTTTGTAGAATTTAAGCAGCAATGGAGGGAACATGAAAAAGGAGCTATTGTCCCTTCTCCTCCAGGTCACCCTCTGCCTACTGCAGACCTGTGGGGTCTCCACTCTGAGCATTGCAGAGCTGTCTTTGCCACCAACTGGGTTTGCAGACAATGCTGAGTGTTTGCAGACTCGCTCCCAGGGACAGTGTCCCAGGAACATTCTTCTTTGAGAGCTACCTCTGTAGCAGCATTTACAGTGTGCAACCCCTTTGAGCGTGGGTCTTACTCATCTTTGTTTCCCCACAGAGCAAAGCACAAGGACGAGCATTTAGTAGAAACTGGAAAAATGTTGGTTCACTTGAACAGAATTTGACACAGAAATTGAACATGCTTCTCAGGTTGCATCAGAGCAAGAAGAGAAAATGTTTGAAAATGAAAATCCTTTTCTGTTGATCCCTGGAGAGCACAACACTTCAGGAGAGCTTCTGTAAAATGCAGAAGTGTGGCAGGCTTTCACGCAGTAAATATGCCTCACTGGCGACAGCAAGTTTATGCATGTATATGTATAAATAACATTAATGTTGGATGCATAATGCAATAATTATGCATGATCTTAATATTAATAGTTAAATAGTAAATAAAGCATACAGTGATATAGGAAATCTCTCTGTCTCTCCAGTCCCACCCCACTCCAGGATACTACCTACCGCATTTGGGATTTTATTTAGAAACTGCTCAGATAGAAAATATCTCATCCTCTCAGGATCAGATAAAAACATAATTTATTACAAGGCAAAAAATTCAAGAAACCGAGTTTCAGAACGATGCCCAAAGGGTTCTTGCATCCTTCTATTTCCAAGAAAATGCATTGCTCAAAATCTGCAACTATTAACCTGCTGTCCCTGCTCCTGCAGGCTGCAGGAGGTGCTGTCTGTTGCGTGGTTGGTCTGAAGTCCAGAGCTGCTCAAGGCACCAGGCTGGGGGGAGGGGAAGCAGGAGAGGCAGCTGTCTTCAGCTGATCTCTGCCAGCACATTTGGGCAATGATGGGTCCCCAGAAACGGGGGCCTGTGGTGGTTTACATCTAGACATCCTCTCAAAACCTTATGTGCTCAGGTGGGATTTGGGGAAGGTCACTGCATTGTGGGGTTGTGATACTCACCAGTGGATTAGTCCAACTGTTGAGTTTATAGCTAGATGTGATGGTGAGAAGAGGAGCCTGCTCAGAGAAGTGGTGGGTCACTGGGGTAATGACCTGGAAGAGTCTCTCTCCCTCCTCTGTTCCTCCCTTCACACTCTCTGCTTCCTGGATGCCACGCCACGAGCAACTCTTCTCTGCCGTGAACTTCTGCCATGCCGTCATGCCTTGGAGCCAGCCAACTATGGACCAAAAGGTGATCCAAAGCAAACCTTTCCTCCTTTAAGTTGTGGGTGTTGAGTATCGTATCCCAGCAACAAGAAACTGAGACAGGACCTTGTTCACCTCTACTCACAAATCTCTCCTGGGGACTTATTTTGAGGAGCAAGACTTATTTTGTGTGCTAGCTTGACAGAAGACACTTAGAACTCTACAGAGCTTTGCATGAGAGTAACAAGCATGGTCTACGGCAGTTTTAAAACAAGTCCAAAAATGGCTGATGCTCCTCCCATTGAGAGATGAGGTCTATGTTCCTCCACTGGGATCCAGGTAGACCTCTGGTTACTGCATCCAGCAAGTGGTGCATCCTTCCCACAGGCAGAATGTCCCCACCCGTCTCTCCCCTCTCTATGTGCTCAGGCTCAAAGGCCAGGACCTCATTACTAAGCCAGGTCCAGCATCGACCTGGGTCCTGCTGAATGAGGACAGTGTGCCAGGGGAGGAGGATGAGGGGAACACAAGCATAGAACAGGGACTGTAAGTACAAAATAATGCAATGAGATAGGACTGTACAGCAAGACTACTTACACTGGAGCAGTGCCTATTTCAGGAGTTATTCAGCCTCATGTTTATCTTCATCACCATCAGCTGTCCCTGCAGGCCAGGTCTAATACCTGGGCTCTTGCACTGACCCTGACTGAAGTCAAATCCCCATCTCAGATCCTCACTGGGGTCCCAGTCTTGCTCCTGCTATATGCCTTCTTCCCAACCCATCTAGAGGTTCCCCGAAAGCAGGCCCTGTGACTGACATTTGAGGTTAGGTGGCTTATTTGAGAGGCAGCCTCACCTAGTAACATCAGGAGGCCCAGAGCAGCTGGAGAAAGGAGTTGGTAAAATGCATCCTCCTGGAGTAGGATGTGCGAAAGCCCTGGAAGTGATGAGACCACAACCTCGAGGTTTTGCCTAGGGTTGAGTAAGCAAAAGTGTTTACTTCTACCTGCCAATCTGTACCACTGAGTGTCACTTCCTGGGCTCTGGGTGTCATTCCCAGTCTAGGGCACCCAGCCTGCCCTACAGTAGCCAGAAGGCCATGGGGCACCTGCAGTGGGAGGCCTTCAGCACATCTGCGACAGGGACCATAGGGGACAATGGGGCACACACAGTGCCTTCTTCATGGTCCAGTTCAACAGCCTGAGCACTTCTGAGTGCAGAGCTACACAAAGAACACTGCTTTCTGTCCCAGACCTTTGTCCCTGGGCTCCCTTGAAAGCTGTCAGGACCTCCCCGTGTCACCTCCCCCAGGCACCATGAGGGTAGAGCTACTCCTGTCTGCAGGGCACACCTGCCTGCTCCTGTGGCTGGACAGCTGGCCTGACCCAGGATCCATCTTCCTTGTCACCAGATTATACAAACATCAAGTTCAGTATCTCACTCCTTGCGCCTGGACAGACAAGGGCCTCCTCCAAAGCCCTTCTACTCACCTTAACAGGACCTTGTTTACATCCTGTCTTTCCAAATCCGTTCCACCTCCAGCTCCACTCATCCCAACCATCTAGAGGTTCCAAGAACAGAGGCCTCCCTCAGACCATCAGCAGGGAGAGACAGGGGCTGGAAGCCAGGGCAGCCTATTGCCAGCCCACTCCAGTTCAACACAACATCTGCACCACCGACTCAAGTTGGCAGCCACCAACTGACACAGCATCTCTCAGGAACCAGGGTGCTGAACCTGCCCAGGACCCCACAGCCACCCTGTGATTCAGGTTTCATCAGCTCTGCCTTCCAGCAGGGAAACTGAGAAGCTGAACGGTGAGGTCACCCACCTGACCTTTAGGAATCCTATGGGAGGAGCAAGGGACATGCACATCCCCTCCCTCTGCTGCCCCTGTCTGCAGAGAAGTGGTTTTCTGTGACTACCAAGTACATCCCCAGCGGTGGTCCCTCATGTGGTCCTCCTGCTGATGTTTACCAAGAATCACCTCATCGATGCTGCCAAGTAAACATCAGAGGCTGTCTCCTGGAACCAGAGGCTGTGAGCGTCTGGCCTGCAGTCACTGCATGGAACCCCAATCCTGTTCCCCAGGAGGCTTGTGTGATGACAGTCACAGTGCACTATGTCTGCAGGGAGGCCTTCTCCACCCCCAGTTCTGTAGCAATTACAAGATGGCTTGTTATGGAAGTGAAAAGGCCTCAGACTTAAGCGATCAGACTGCTGGACTCGGACAGCTATGTTCACCGGCAGATAGGTGTTTGGATAATACACAACGATTGTGAAATTTTAATTCCGCTCTTATTTTTATTGAATAATGAGCATGGTGTTAAAGTGCACTGAATCTGTTTCTCTGCCTGAAACACAGGAACTGTGGCTCCTCTACTACTCATTTCTCTTTGCACACCTCTCATCATCCCACAAGCCTGGTAATGACAACCCCTTCAACCCCACAGCCTCACAGGCTGGAAAATTAGACCTATTCTGGAAAGTTCAGTTTAAAACACAAAGACAAAATCAAATAACTAGGGGAAACAGACACATTAGGGAGCTACCAAAGGGCAGGACTAAGTCTGACTTGTTCACCATTGTGTCCCAGCACCCAGCAGCCAGCACTCAATAAGCAAGACCTCAGTAAATACTTGCCAAATAAATGTGTGAACAAGGCGATCTTCAATAGTCCTTGTTTCTCAGTGTGTGGTCAATGGGCCAGCAGCAGCATCTTCCATGAGGCTACCAGATGCATGGTATCTCAGGACCCCTCCAGTCTTGACCACCTCCTACACCTACCCAAGACTCTGGGACAGGTTTGTTTTTATGTCCCACATTTCCTGAAGTCTTCATCTCCCTCCCTAGTCTCCACACACATTTGTCAAGCATCTCCCTTAGGCTTCGCCCTCTCCTCTTGCCCCTAAAAGGTACAAGTCAGACCCTGAAACCCTTGCAGAAACCTCTAAAGCTTCCAGGAAGGCTCTCTTGTCTGTTTCCATCCACCCTACCCACCACCTCAACTTACCCCTCCACTCTCTAGCCAGGGCCAACCCTGGACATTGTGGACACATCCAGGGGAGACTGGCAGGGCTCTTTCTGCATCTGCAATGGCCAGTCTGATTCCAGTGACCCTGGAGGAGTCAAAGAAGCCCCGAAGTCGCCTCAGTGGAGTGGGGGCTGGTGAGTTTGGGGAGGAAGTGGGTGAGCTCCACAAACCTCAGCATGGATCTCAAGTGCCTCATTGAATGTACTTATAGCCCTGGGGGAGGCCTAATTTTTTTCCCCAGTCATTTTTCTGCAGCTGGAAAATGTTCACTCTCTATGGGCAAAAGGGATGAGCCAGAGGGGTACACAGAGTGGAGGGTCCGAGTGGCCAGTGGAAACCAAGCAAGACTGACCCACCCAGCTCCTTACTTACCCTTGTGGCTAGAGACAACCTGGGGAATGGGAGAGTGTGGTAGGATTCTTCTTCTATGACATCAGAGATGTCCTGGGTTACCTCAAAGTCTCCCCAGCCCCAAGATGCATAGTCTCTTCCTCTGTCCTCCAGTCGGAGGTCTTTGCTTTCATGGGGCAGTGGGGAAGACAGGCTCAGCACCTCCCAGCACACACAGGGCAGGGCAGGGAACTGAACCTAGGCCTGCTGGCCCCTAGAGCAATGCTCCATGCACCTGCACTCTGAGTGAACAGCACAGGAGCCATCCTCAGCTGGGCGCTGGGCACACATGCAGTCCTGCAGAGGTGCAAATTGCCATCACTGTTTGCTTCTGCAAAAGCTGAAGCTCAGAGAAACAAGAAGGGGACCTCATTCATGAGTCCATGCTCACCCCCTGCCCTGCCAGTTCCCTCTGGAGCTGCGGACTCCCTCACTAACAGGTCCCAAGCTTCCCCCATCATAGGTGCCCAGGGTTTCCTCTCTTCCCCACCTTGGAGTTTATTAATCCCAGCTTTGGCTGGTTTGGGGATGGGGCCGATTCAATTTCAACTTTCGGGTTTTGAAGGAACACAAACACTCTGACAAGAGGACACTCTACTTCCCACCCTGCTTTGTTTCTCCTCATAGTATTAATCTGATGCTATCAATTAGATATCAATTTGCTTATTGTCAAGTCGCTTTCCCCAGACTGTGAGCTCGACAGGGCCAGGGGAATGCAGATGGGCCACACAGTTTACACTGCAGCCAAGGGCAGAGCATTCCAGAGGCAAAGCAGGAGGAGGGAGGGGGCAGACATCTCCCCAACAGTGTTGGTTTTAAGAGGTGCAGCCTTCGGAAAGTCACTAGGTCATGCGGGTCCAATGAGAACGCTAAGTAAAACAGGTTGGGGGAGTCATTTGTCCCTTCTGTCACATGAGGATGCAGTGAGAAGTTACCATCTATGTAGAACAGACCCTCATGAGACATCAAATTTGCTGGCACCTTGATCATGGACTTTCCAGACTCCAGAACTAGCAGCAATAAATTTCTGTTCTTTACAAATTATCTACTTGCCATTATTTTGCTATAGCTGCTTGAACAGAGAGAGGAGGAGAGGGAAGTCTTGTGACCAGGGAGAGTCTATTGGTCAGCTTTCTGTCATTGTGACAAATACCTGAGATAAACAACTGAAAGGAGGAAAGGTTTATTTTGGCTTATGATTTCAGAAGTCACGTGACTTCATTACTCATAGCACCATGGCAAGGCAGAAGTGTCACAATGGAAGGCCATGATAGAGGGAAGATGCTCACCTCATAGCAGCCAGGAAGCAGAAAGAGGAAGGGGGTGAGAACAGGTCAAACCTCCAGTGAACTACTTCATCCAAATAGGCCTCACCTCCTAACCAGCCATTCATCTACCTATTGATGGTTTAGTCTGTTGATGAAGTTAGCACCCCATGATCCAATCACCTTCCCAAATCCCCACTTATGAACACATGAGTCTTTGGGGGGCACCCCAGGGGTTACCAAGGAGGTGGAATTCCTATGGTTTTGATCTGAGCCACAACAGGTTGATCACATGATATTTGTTAGAGACCTGAAAGATGTAAGGGCAAAGCTCAGCCCGAGGGAAGAGTGAGGACAAAGGCCCTGAGGCAGCTGTGTACAGCCAGAAGCCAGTGTGCTGGAAAGGAGAGAGGAAACAGAAGATGAACTCAGGCAGAAGAGTGGGGAGCAGCAGAAAGCCATCCAGGGCCATGTGAGGGTTTTGAGTTTCACAGTGAGCAAGATGGGGAACCCAGCAAGGGATCTGAGTATGGGATGAACACAGATATTTATAAATAACATCAATAATAATAGCAAACATCTCTCTATGGCTCTCATGGGCAAGGTCCTTCTCCTAAGTCCATTAGGCAGACGTAATAAATGTGAATCCTCACAACCACCCAAGGAGCCTGGTACTATTCTCCCCACACAGTACAGCAGAGATACTCAAGCTCAACAATCATGCAACCAGCTCAAGATTAAGTGGCCAGTGAGTAGCAGAGCTGGGATTTGAATGCATGCAGCCCACTCCACAGGCCTTGCTCCTTCCTGCTCAGGTGAAGATTGATGATCCCTGTTTTACAGATGAAGAAGCTGAGCCTCAGAAGTGATCCGCCCACAGTAGCAGGGCTGGAATTTGAACCCCAGTCTGCAGTTTCAGAGCACAGGCCCAGACAACCGAGTCTGAGCCCTGGCTAGGACTTGCTCCACCTTAGACCTGGAGGTCCCCGCCACTCCACCCATCCCAGTGGGCCCCAGCTTGCTCCCCAACCCCATGTGGAGACCAAACATGCAAATGGTTCCCTGTGGTCTTTCCATGGCCTTGAGCCCCACTCTGCCTGCCAGCCTCAGCATCTGGTCAAATTGGTCTGCTTTTTCCCTGTTGGTCCCACCGAGACTGTGACTGGCTCTTAACCAAGGGCCCAGGACCATCTGTGTCCCCAGATGCCCACTGTGGTCTCATATTAAGTCTCATTCACAGGTGCCTGACCTACAGCAGCTCTTGGCAGCATTGTGGTTTGAAGTGGCAGATATCAAAGCCCTCCCAGGAGAAGCACAGCCTTTCCAGGGAACGGGCTGTGGGAACTGAGACAGAAGCAGCCTTCAGAGGCTCAGGGACACCAAGTCAAGCCTCTGCTTGGGCCAGCAATGGGGCAGCTGGCCCAGAAAGCTGAAAGCCAGCAATTCAACAGTGTCAATGATGAGACACAGTGCAGAAGGCCCAAAGGGCCACTGGCCTCCTGCAGAAGGTTGGACTGAGGTGGGACACAGCCATGCCAGGTCCTCGAGGCCTGGCAACAGCATGAGCACAGGTTTGTTCCTGGTGAGGATGCACTGGTTGGTATCACAAGAGGGTGGGAATCGCTATTCTGACCCCCAGGGCTCCACACACAACAATGCTCTTAGTGATTGTGGTGGATGCTGTGGAGACCTGCCACGGAGGATCACAAGGGAAGGGCTCCCTGAGGACGTCTGGGCCTTGGTGCCTCATGCTCCCTCCATGTACAATCAAGCAATGCCTGTTCCTACAACAGAGAGCCCACTGCCCTCTGGGAGCCCTTGCAGACCTAGGGCACAGCTCTGATCAGGACAGGAAAACCCCATTCTCACAGAGCTGACCTTCACTGGAAAAGCAGACATTAGCAGGCTGTACCCAGTTAGGTGGTGACACACACTAAGGGGAAAACGAGGCAGGGTAAGGCCACAGAGGTGACATGTACCAGTTGTCACTAACATGGCCTCACTACACATGGTGTGAGGGTGTCTAGGGTTCATTTTTCCCAAAGTCCCAGTCCTGGCACCAAAAGGGGAACAAGTGGACCCTGGCAAATGCTGACTAATGTCTAGATGCACCAAGCCTCCTCCATTGGCCCTTTGTTGGGGAGGGACCGTCTTGCTTCTCTTGCCTCTGGTGAGACATCTCCATGTGGCCATGTTCCCTAGAGAGGGTGTCCTGCACCCCTTTGCCCAGTGCTGTGGTGCTAGCTCCTTAGAAAGGGGGCCCGAGATGGGGAGGAAGAGGATGGGATAGGTCAAGGAAAGATTGGGACCCTCTCCACCTCTCAGATACCACCTGTCCCAGAAAGGGACAGAGCCAAGGTAGGGATAGGAGCAGGAACTACCACATCACACAGTGATGCCTGCTGCAGCAGCCCCTGGTAAGGAGACCCTGCAGGAAAGATGAGCTCAGCATGGGCAGCCCTTCACCCTCCCTGTCCTCGGGGACACACTGCCGCCCTGTGTCTCTCCTAGGGCAGGATCCAAGTATGTTGTTTTTTTCTGCTTGATAAAGTGTGATTCATTTAATGCTCTCTGATGGCTATTTCATGTCTCCAAAGCATACTTTTCAGGAAAGGATCAATTCCAAGAAAACACTTAAAGTCTGTGGAACTCAGATTCATTAACAAGTGCTAAGTGGCCCATCACTCACTGAGGGGCCTTTGCCAAAGACCCAGAAATGATATAACTCTGCCTGGCTGCTCCACAGGGAGCCCTGGAGCCACATTTACAACAAGGGTTTACAAGTCTTAATTATGTTTCCTCCAGCTGAAGTTAAACTTCATGTCTGAGTCCAGGGTGGGTGATGAAAGGAGGCTCATTGAGTTGTGAATCAGCCCTGGGCTGTGGACAGGGATGCCTCTCCCACATCAAAGAGGTCTCTGATCCCCAAACCTCCCAAATCTGAATACGTTGGAACAGCCTCTGGTTCCCGAAGACCCTATGGTTTCCAGAACCCCACATTCTCCTTCCATACTCAGGAGCAAGGGAGGAAACCCAGACCCACCCCACACGCAGTCCATCTGACAGGGAGGTAGGCCAGGGCAGGGTCATTTTGAGAAGGCCAGAGAGGACTTGGGGGAGGGAGGAAGTACTCTAGTTCTGACACTCTAAAGAGCCATCATTTTCAGAGACTAAATGCTGAAAGTGGGCAGGACACAGGACCTCATCCAATACCTAAACCCTCTGAGAAAATGGACACGGATTGAACAGTAACCTAGTCCTTGGCATTCATCCACTGGATGCTTATGTGTGCCCAGTCCCAATTTAGTGCTTTGCATGTATTGTCTCATTGAAACATCATAAGAACCCAATGCAACAGTAATATCATTGTACTCATTTTACAGATGAGGACCCTGTGGTTGACAGAGTTAGTCATTCACTCTGAAACATCAATTTACAAATCAAAGCCAGGACTGTCTAACTCTAACGCTGAAGCATTTTATTTCACTATTGGGTCTCCCTCTAACTCTGCTCAGATACTCTGAAGGGTGGAGGACTCACTACCTTTCAAGGTAGCCCATTCCTTCTCTGAGCAGCTTTAACTGTTGGAAATCTTTCTTTCAGGTCTCACAGGGCATCTCTTCCCTCTCCCACATGATGGCTCTTTTTGCATCCAAAAACAACTCTCTCCTGCCTCAGAGATGTTTTATCCTGACTTCCACAACCCAGCCCTGTCCTGGTCACTACCCAGAGGATAGCACATGTGCCCAGATACAGGTGATCACAGATGTGAACTCTCTGCTCCTCCACCTGCTCCCCCGAGCCTTGTTGGAAATCACCCACTAAAGAAGCTAGAGGGCTGAACAATGAGATTTGAAACCACTCACGGAAGACTAACAGCAAAATTGGCCGCAGTTCTCCACTCTTCCCTCTGTGTCCTTTGCAACTCTTCCCATCAAGAGGTAAAATCTAGTTCCCTGATGCTTAATCTGAGCTTTCCTGTCACTTGCTTGGGTCCATTGAATGCAGCAGAAGTGATGTTGTGCCATTTCTGAGCCAAAGTCTCCAGAAGCCTTGTGTACTCCTAGTCTGTTTTGTAACCCACCTTCACCTTGAAGATGAAACAGGTCCAGTTTCTGGGCCCAGGAAAATACATGCAACAAAAACATGCCATCTAGCTGAAGCCATTCTGAACCAGCCAGCCATGAGCCAACATATGAGCCACTCTGAGATGCTGAGAAACCCAGCCAAGGACAACCTAGCCCAGCTCAGAGAAGTAGGACCACCCAGCAGACCTAGAAATTCCTAAGCCAAATAAATGCTTGCTGTTTTAGACCACTGAGTTTTGAGATAGTTTGTTATGCAGCAGTAGCTAACTGATACACCATAGCTCTGTAGCAGTTGTACTCAGTCATCACTCAGTGTTGCATCTAGCACTTGCCTCTCCCTTTATTGTCACATTAACTCATTTGAAACCCACAGTAAACCCTCCCTTGTCTAGAAAAACCATGTACCTTCCTCAGTCATTCCTTCATTCAGACATTCAACAAGTTTATTGTGAACTTGTTATTTGTGCTAGATATTTGGTTCCTACCTTCACAAAACATACTAGCACTAAACAAATACTTGCAAAAAAAAAAAAGCAACACTGAAAATAAACAGAATTTAGCTCAGAGTTTCCATGAAGTACCCAAGCCTGAAATTAAATTGCAACTTCAATGCACAGAGCCCAGTGAATAAAAGAGGAGGTATTCAGAGGGAAGGGAGCTCAGAGCCATGAGAGAGTAGCTGGGCTCACCCTGCATAGTGGGAACACTATGTCTAAATCTCAGAAATCTACAGGACTTGCCTGGGCCCCCTGGACCATGCTGGTGCATGATGGAGCTTCTCTAGTAAAACAGGGAAGAGTTCTTTGAGCCCTCATGTCTCCTAACTTGGAATCAAGCCAAGGAGGAAAAGGAGCCAGCAATCAGAGGTCCTCAGGGAAAATAAACACTGTCCAGCAGGACCTATGAGGTAAGAGGCAGCAGGATAGGTGGGGAAGCCTTGGCACAGAATCTGGACCCTGGAGAGAGATTCTAGCTCTGCCCTCTGAGTGGCATGGTCCTGGGCAGCTTTCTAGGCACTGTAAGCCTCTCTCCCTCACTAGACAAATGGTGATACTAATCACCAACACCCAGGTCCTTTGCAAGGTTTTCAAAAATGAGAATCAAATCAGATCGTAAATGCGGAAAAGTGGACCCAAGAACTCACTCAGGGTTAATGAATGTCCCCTTGCTTGTTAATAAATTTGCAGAAGACAGAGTGTGTAAGCACCAAGAGAAGAGAGGGAAAATCTGAATTTCCATCATTTTCTCTCATCTCAGCCGTGGGCCAGGCCTTAGCTGTCCAGTGCCTCCATGCAGGCTGCTCGGCTGTCCCCAGGGGAAGCCTCCACGTCCACTGCCCATGTAGAAGGCATCTCCCTGAGCTCCCTCCAAAAATCTTTCTAGGGGTATTTCCACTGGTTTGTATCCAGAACCTTCTCTCTCTTCTCCACACACATGGTTCTGAATTCTCTGTAGTGCAATTTATAGTGATAGCTCAGCTTGTGAACTTAATTCTTTCCACAATTCTGAACACAAACCAAATTGGATGAGAACTAATCAAATTTCCCCCATAAGCTCAACATTGAACCTCATCACTGAATTTGATTCTACCCAGAGTCAGACCAAACCAGGTTCAAGTCTCAATTTTTCCACTTACAAAGGTGACCTGACGTGCTTCGTGTAATATCTCTGAGACTCAGTTTCCTTATATTCAGTACCAAGCAAGAAATACCTAACTGGCTTTACACAAGGCTTCCTCATCAAAGCATGTCCAGTATACCCCTCTGATCTCATTCTGGTGCTCTCCTCCTAGAAACAAGGTCACACAAAGACTCCCATCCTGTGTGTCCTTTCTCAAGTGGTCAAAATGCCTGAATTAATAGGAAACGTCCTTCCCATGGCAATGAAGGCTCAGAAGCAGGCTTGCCCCTTGTCCCCTTCATCCTTGCCTCTCTCTCTCCATTGCAGGTTGCACAATAGCTGAGCCGTTTGTAGAGCTCCTGATGGCAACTACTGGGTCCCTTTGAGGACTATTGTGTCTTCTCTATAACCGTGTTCATTAGTTTGCCTGACATCAAGACTGCACTCAGGTTAATACATTTGACTTAATGAGCTATTTATTTTCAGTTAGAAAGCACCTGAAGAAGCATGTTTTGTCCCGGTAAGCTATGCTGATAAATAGATTAATCTTAGACTAAGAAAATAAAGCTAACTCGCCTCTTGATTCCTCAGTTATGGCTGGCCTTGAATTAATTTGCATTAACTGGCTTATTCCTTATGGGGATGAGTAAGAAGTTCCCTGCCTGGCCCTGTGGTTTGGCCTCCATTCATCTGGTGTTTTACTGCTCTGAGAAAAAAATTTTTTAATTTGAAAAACTAATACCAATGTATGCTGGGAGAGAAAGAGGGCACAGGACTGAACAGTGAGAGAGGCCAAAGTGCAAACCAGAAACTCTTGCATGACCATAGTGGCCAGAGCAGGGAATATGTGACTGGTCTCTGTCATTTCCAGCTCTGTGGGTTTCACTGCCACAGACCTTGAGCCCACCCTGAGTCAGCACCCACAGGGTTTGTTGAACAAGCAAAGTAGACAGTCAACAATGGTGACTCTCACTATTACTCATGAATTCTATGATGTGCAGAGAGAAAAAATGCCTGACATTTCAGAACCATCTTGGGGATGAGCCAGTAGTCTGCAACTGCTGGGTCAGGGGCCAAAGATGACCCAAGGCCAACTGTCTCTGATGACTTAGCAAATGACTGTATCTGTGTCTCTCTCCCTACCACCTCTGAGAGCCACTGCCATCTCTGCACCACAGCAATCAGGTTGCAGTTCCCTTCCCCGCAGAAATGGGCTGCCAAGTTAGGCCAATCAGATTCTGCCCCTGCCCAAAACTCGGATAGCACAGTCTGCATCCACCTTGCTGGGTAAAGACCAGTCCTCCCTTGGGTGGCAAAGTTAGCCTTGCTTTCATTGAAGGGCAGAGACAGGGCAGACATTTGATTTCAGTCTCACATATGCCACCTACCAGTTGAGAACTTTAGGCAAGTCCACTCACTGTGAGGCTCTATGCCCTCAGTTTAAAATGGAAATGATGCTTTCATTCTTAGGCTGCTAAAATGATTAAATGAAACCAGGCATATAAATTGGCCTATGCAGTGAGTGTTCAGTGACCATGTCACTGTATTTTAATGAAACTTAAATGGGGCATTGACATCGTCAAGCATACCGGGTATATTTACACTTACTTCCCCTTTGCTGCTCCTCTCTATTTGGGTCAGATTTCAAACTGAATATAGTCCATTCAGTTCTCCTGCCCCTGAGAAACAGAAGGAAGAGAACTAGGCTTTGATGTCCTCGATGCTGAGCTACACCTCACCTGGGACAGACCCAGGCTTCAGACCAAGAAAAGACAGGCCATGAGTCCTCTCCAACCGCTGTTCAAGAAGTCCGTGGTATCATGGTGTTTCTTTCCTGTTTTCCAAAGGTAACCGGTGGATTGTTAGTGTCAGGAGAGGGGTGCTTTTAGTCTGAAGGAAGGCCTTCCTCCTCTCGTTGGCTTTGGATGCCCTGTGGAAGGTCCTGACGCTCTGTTTCTGTCAGCACCGTGGACAGCAGTCCCACCAGGTGCTGGAGAAGGCTCTGTGAGCCAGCTCCCTTCACTGTGTTTTATGATTCCAGTGTAATAAGTAGACTAGCAGGATAGACAGGGGTCTCAGAGACCCTCTCTGTTCAACGACATCTCTCTTAATTTTTCAAAGTTGACATCACTGCTCAATTCAACAACTCCTAGGGTTTGTCCACTTTGAAAGTCATGGGACTTTCAATGCCAAAAGCCTGGGTCAGCTGTCTGACTTTGAATGTCCTCTCCATGAAATACAGCACCCCTAAATCCTGATTTTGGATGTCCACTTTGAGACTCAGAAGATAAGTCAGTCTTTATGGTGTTTTACTCATATGGAAAATCATTGTCTTTGCCCACTGAAGTCCATAGAGAAAGTCTTTCTGCCCTCAAACGTATCCTGTCCTCAGAGGTTAACTTGGTGAATTTTGCCAAATTAATCCCTTTCCTCTGTAGTCTTTTCTCTCATTGGAATTTTAGCTAGGTGTAATCACATCAACCACTTACTATGTTCACATGGGCAAGAGATCATACATATTTCCTTTGGTGTCAAACTGACAACCAGTTTAAATCAGGAAGTCTGATTAGGCTGAAAGAGTCTGTGTGTGTGTGTGTGTGTGTGTGTGTGTGTGTGTGTGTGTGTGTCTGTGTCTGTGTCTGTGTCTGTGTCTGTGTCTGTGTCTGTGTCTGTGTGTGTTCATGTATGCCCTTGTATGTAGTTTTTTAAAATGGTGAATGCCTATAATTCCCATACTCGGGGAGACTGAGGCAAGACAGCCACAGGTGTAAGCCCAGCCAGGTCAACTCAGCAATTTAGTGAGACTCTGCCTCAAAATAAAAAGAGCTGAGGAGGTCAATGTAAAAGTCCTGGGTTCAATCCCTGATACTGGGAGAGAGAGGGAACCAAGAAAGCCAAAAAGAAAGAGAAAAAATAAATAGCCCTGGAGCAACGTAACTATTCAAAAGCAGCCATCCAGTTTGTAAGGTTTTATTTTTGATGAAAAGATATAGAAAGAATTCTCAGTCCAGACTGGCTGAGTCCAGCAAAGCAGGAAACTAGGCCTGGAGCTGGGACCCTTGTTCTACACCTTGGGACTTTTCCTTGGCCTGGCAGGTTGACCTTGAATCTGTTTCCTCCTGTCTGGGCCTCAGTTGCCCCAGTGTACCAAACAGGGGGTTGGGCCACCTGGTCTCTAACATCCTTTCCTCCAAACTTCTAAGATTATAAATGAATCTGAGGTGAAGGATGGTCTCTGGGAAAGAAGTGAAAAGAAACGGGACCTTGTGCAGGAGAAACAGAAGTGAGGGAAAATGCCACCCTTGGTGAAAACGAGGTGACCCACTCAGGTAATCGAGGCAGCAGAGCTCAGGATCTATCCACTCTGGTTTCATGGAGGTGTCACCCAAGTCACAGAGGTACAAGGCCTGCCCAGGCTCACACTGCAAGTGGGTCACCTGCTGGAACTGGAGCTCAACTCTCACGCCAAACCACGTGCCCTTTCCCTACTCGAGATGCCTCAGTTTTGAATTTTAAAAAAAGAAGACAATAGAAGGGACCTAGGCTGGTCTGTCCCCTCCTGAGCTGCCCCCCAGGCTGAGATGGGTGATGATTGCAGAGACTCTGCCCTTTTGCCAGTTAGAACCCAAAGGGAAAACGGACTCTCAGCTTTGTACCTGGTGTCACTTAGCTGAAGACCACAGACTCTTCTCACTCCTCCTTCCAGGTCTAGGCAGGACCCTTGGAGAGACAGTGCTTTCAGACTTAGACCAACAAAATAAAGCTAACTTGCCTCTTGATTCCTCAGTTATGGCTGGCCTTGAATTAATTTACATTAACCAGTTTATTCTTTATGGGGATGAGCAAGAAGTTCCCTGCCTGGCTCTGTGGTTTGGCCTCCATTCATCTGATGTTTTCCTGCCCTGAGAAAAAATTTTTTTTAATTTAAAAAACTAATACCAGTGTATGCTGGGAGAGAAAGAGGGCATGGGACTGAGCAGTGAGTGAGGCCAGAGTGTGAGTAGAAGAAAGGAAGAAGGAAGGGAGGGAAAAAGGAAAAATCAAGGGGCCAATCGGCTGGGAGGTGTTCAAAACAACCATACCATCTCCCTTTGGCTCGACTATTTCTTGCTCTCTCCAGGGGACAAGGATGCAGTGAGAAGTGGAAACAGCAGGAAAAGTAGATTCTGCTTATCACCTTCCCAGAGAGGGAAGCAGAGGTGAGCCTTGCCCCAGGCTTTTTCCAGCAACCTCTGCATTTCCACTGCCACACAGCTCCTCTTTGGGGTGTTGTTAAAGCTTCAAACACATTATGTCCCCAACAAATGCTTGTTCTCCCTACTCCAACCTGCAGTCCTCTCATGTTCCCAATCTCCAAGATTGGAACAACTCTCCCAGCTTGGTACCTCAGCATCATCCTGTTACACTCTGACAAAGAACTGACTTAAGAACATTGCCCAGGAGCATTTTCCGCTGGAGGTGTGAACAAGGCTGGATCACTTCAGGGCCAGACACGCAACAGACATAGTTTAGGAGTAAACACATGTTTGGTAAACAAATAAAGAAATAAACAAACGAGTCCATGCATGAAGAAAAGAACAAAGAATGAAGTCTTGCATGAGAGAGAACATTCTTTAAAATGTCAAGTAAAATGTATAGGAGGCTATGTTTTAGACGAGGGCCACACACCAGGCGTAATAGACAAGGCTAAAAATCAAACCAGTCACCCATGCAAAAAGTTCTACGTTACCAAACTGAAATTAAGCTGCTTATCTGACCTTCCAAGAAATCAAAAGACAGAAGAAATAGTAGCCAAGTGTCTCAAACAGGTCAGTTTCAGCTAGCATGATGATGAAGTTTCCGATGCCTTTACACCATTTCATCCTTACCAAAAGAAACTAGAATTAAGGGCTGGGGATTTAGCTCAGTGGCCTGGCAAGCTCAAGGTCATGAGTTCAATCCCCAGGGCTGCAAAAAAGAAAGAAAGAAACCAGAATTACTCTGATGTTCACCACTTATTTTTCTATTGTTATGTCTCTCTGTCCATGCTTCACAAAGAAGTAACTTAGAAGTGAGTAACCCACGTTCTGTTCTTTAATTTCTGCTTTTTTTCAACCTTTCTATCAAACCAGCTTCTGCTCAGCCCATGGGGATGTTATCAGATTGGGAGTTTTAGAGCAGTTTAACAGCAAAAGAAGGTGTGTGCCACAGGTTTGTGAGTCAGCCAGGAGGAAGAACTCACAGCCCAGATGGGGGCAGCCACTGGGTCTTTTAAGGTGTTAAGATTATGGGAGGACTTAAAACAGGATTGACAGGGGTCATGGTCCAAGGGGGTACCTGACTCCACCCACCTGCAGGGAGGGGCAGTGTGGACCACACCGGGTTTTTAGAGAAAACATTATCCCAGCCTAAGCCCTGGGAAGGAGATTCAAAACAGTGCAAATGAAGTGGGACACAGGCCCAGATGTGCACTTTTAGGTTTGCTGTGCCAGCTGGCCTGGGGGTGGAGGCACAGTGGTCTTTATCTGTAAGTTTTCTGATATTTTGTCCTAGCTGGCTTTGCTCTGTCTGCCCCACAGCTTTCTCTTGTTTGCTTGTCCTTGCTCTACCTCCTGACTCAGGAGTTCTCATATCATGGAGAATCGTGCTGCCCTGCTCCAGAAGAGCAGAATAAAGCCAACGACAACCCCTAAACTAAACTGTGATAACTTCGTCCTTTAATAGTGAATAAATGAATGAGCTGTTTAAAGAAGGAATGAGAAAACAAACAAAAGGAATGAATGAATGGCTGGAAATATATAATATAATATTATGATAAATATAGAAAATATAAGACCAAAAAACAGGATGAATAGAGTGCCAGAAAACAGAAGAAGAAATGAGTGAACTGGTTTGGGAAGGAAAGAATACCTGCACACATTAATGGGTACAAAAGTAATTTTTTTCAGTACCGGGGATTGAACCCAGAGCCTTTACAATAAGCTACATCTTTAGCTCTTTTTATTTTTTTATTTTAAAACAAGGTTTCTGTAAGTTGCTAAGTTGCCCAGGCTGGGCTCAAACTTTCAATCCTCCTGCCTCAGCCTCCAGAGTAGGTGGCATTACATATGCCCCTGTGCCTATCTAAAGAAATAATTTTTAAATAGTTTTTTTTGTTTTTTTTTTTTTTTTTTTTTTTGCAGCACCAGGGATTGAACTCATGAACTCGCACTTGCCAGGCAGGCACTTAGGTCACTGAGCCAAATCCCCGGCTTAAATAGATTTTGACACCAGTCAAAGAGGTAAATGTATGAATGAGTAAGTTAATGGACAAAAGTAATGGGACAAGAAATGACCAGGGAACAAGTGACTGAATAGAAGCACAATGAATGTGATCAGGGGACAGGGGGAGGGCAGCTGAGCCAGACAGGACACTGCCCAACCCCACAGAATCCCCTGTGACTCCTAGGGCTACAGTCTAGGCATCCCAGCCTCACTCCCCTCAGAGAAGATTTCAAAAGTGACTTTGGTTCAAATTTAATAGGATATTATTAAACAGATATCAGCGGAAGGCAGCTGCTCCCCAGGATTAATTCTGGGATCAGCGGGTAGAGCTAAACAGAATTGACTACATTGTTGTTCTGTTGCAGATAATTGCCCATTATGTACCAAACCCCCAGCATGATCTTAATAATCACTATTAAAATAATGACCTCAATGCCTTCGCCTCCTCACAAATTAACTCTGGGAGGTGTAATCGGTGTCAGCGTTGGGAGGTTTGCAGTGTGGCCAGGGAGTGAGGACCAGGGTGGAAGCTGTCACTGTAATCACCCACAGGACTCAGTAAGGAGAACCAGTGGGACAATGAGGAGCATGGGGCTGGCTGCTGGGGACTCAGAAATCCTGGGTCCCCAGCCCTCCCAATGCCATGTGACACTAAAGTCATTCACCCATCCCGGTCTCGGTCCCCTGTCCTTTGAACAGGATGCCTTCCCTAATTTCCAGCCTTGTGGTAGGATCTTGTTCCATATCCTGTGCTCCATCGAGGGCACCCCTTTTATGGGCTAAGAACAGAGTCTTCTCCTGACAGATGTTTATCGGGTACCTGGCCAAGATCCCCAATCTCCCAAACGAGTGTACGGTGAAGGCTTAAATAAATGAGACAAGTGGTGTGATGTTAGGGCTCCAGGAGGGTCAAAACCCTCTAACAGAGTTCAAGACTCTGGGGGCTGAGACAAGGAATGTCTCTGGGCGGCCCGTACTTATTAGGTCTTCACAAAAAGGAGATGGGATACTGAGGAAAGGGCAGGATCTGAGCAGGACCTTGGGAGTGGTTCAAGGACTTTTCCAGGTAACAAATTATGCTAATTTAGGAGAAAGTCTCCAGGTGGCATTTCACTACAGGAATGAAATGTGTGCAGCTAGTCTTTTAGTTAACTGGGGTTGGAGCCAGGCGTCCTCAGCTGT
>RJWT010004617.1:9138-33013 GCA_004365215.1 Cuniculus paca
CTGAGACAGAGTTGTCTTGCTCTGTAACCCAGGCTGGCCTTGAACTCACTATGTGAACTCATGGCAATCTGGACTACAGGCATGTACCACCACACCCAGCTCGGGAAAGAAGTCTTTGTAAACCCTGAAAACAAAGATTCTTCTTTCAAGTTACTTTTCTCCAGGGAAAGAGTGTTTGAGGTTCAGTTTAGGGGGAGGGACAGAAGAAGGTTCTCTACATGCTAAAGGGGCAGTAGGCCCCTTCCTAGAACTCAGTGAGGAAATCTAGAGGAGTTCAGTGGGTCCTCTGGAGGGCTCAGTCGGATCTAGTCCCAAGGGAGCAAAGGGATCAGATTTCTTAGTATGGTTGAGCAAAGTCCCAACTGCCTCTGCAATCTTACCCTGAGAATCCCCAGGGTCCAGGCTGGGCAGTGGGGAGTAGGCAAGCCTCATGGACAGCTAAGCCAACGAAAAGCACTGAGCCAACCCAGAGCAGGGTCTGAGGCCAGGAAAGTGGGACTGGATACCAAGGAAGACAGACAGACAGTGGCAACTGGGCTGCCCCTTTCCCCTATATATAGACATTCCCAAGGAAGGCTCAGCAGAGCCAGGTCAGGCTAAAAAAGGCCTCCCCCCGCCAGGAAGCAGGCCCAGGGTGATACTCAGAGGATTCTAACTTGGACCAAAAAAAAAAAAAAAAAAAACACTGGGACTACAGTACTTGGTTCCTTTGAAACAGAAGCATGGAGCCCTTGGCAACCACTATTCATTAATTTGTTTTTTGTTCATTCAACACAATAGATAAGGATCAAATTCCTTTGTGTGGCCAGGCCAGGAACCAACTTCCCCTCCAATGTCACTCCCCTTCTTCTCCCTCACCTTGTTTGTTGCTTCACTCTGATCAGACTTCAGTATGTATTTACTTTTTAATTTAATTTAATTTAAAAAAATTTTTTTTTGAGACAGGGTCTTGCTATGCAGTTCAAGCTGGCCTTGAACTCACTTTGTAGCCGCGATTGGTCTCAAACTTGCAACGATCCTCCTGCCTCAACCTTTCAAGTGCTGGGATTACAAGTATGGGCCGCCACTATAATAAAAAAATTTTAAAAGACTGGTGATATATCTCAGTGAGGAGACCCTGGATCCAATCCCCTGCAAAACCGAGATAAACCACAGAGCTCCAGAGAAGCTGCTGAGATTACCAGGCCTGATAGTAAGCAGAATTTAGGGGACCTGGGTTGCTTTTGACTCTGGACAAGCAACTCAGACTCTCTGGGTCTGTTTCCCAGTTTGCCTACTTCTCATGTGTGTGCGTCAAAGGAGACTGTAAAAGCCTGTAAACACTATTGAGACTGATACAGGGGAATGAAACTCCCAACCCACTATGTCTGGTACGAGTTCGTGTTCTCTAAAATCGAAGAATGAATTTTAGGAACAACGGAGGTTAAGAACAGAATATATTTATTGGGGGAAAAAAAAGAAAGCTTCTGTCAGAGGGACAGAAGGGGTCCCGAGCGGGTTGCCAAAGACTCTGTCATTTTAGGGACTTTTTATAGAGTAGATGGGTCCAAGGTGGGGGAAAATGGGAATTCCTAAGGTGGGACAGAACTATGGTTAACCAATAATGTTAATTGCTCAGGTAAAATTGATTAAGTCCGGGACAAATGGGGATATGAGTCACGTAGCCAGCGAGCATGTTTAAGGAACAGTGACTCTTTTCCTAGGGGGTCCATACAGGTGATTCCTAGCTTCCTTAGGCATCTACAGACTTATTTAGAATGTCAATCCTAGGAAGTAGGTGCTTTTGTTTGATCTGTTGTCTTGTGTCCAGCCCACAGCAGGAGGTGTTTCTCTCCTTTACAGTTGCAAGGTATCTGGGTTTTTGCATTGGCTCCATGGAGGACCTGGCCCTGTCTGACTGCCTATAATAATTCTAACTATCTCAGCTTCCTGTAACAAGACGATAATCATCATGCAAGGGACCACTTCCTCAGCCCCTACCTCAGGCACGGGACTAGGGTTCTTATGAGGGCTGAGAATTACTTGGGACACAGCTCAGTAGTCGAGCTTTTGCTTAGCATGCACGAGGCCCTGGATTCCATATACAGCGCACGTGTGCACGCGGGCACGAGGACACACACACTGCAAACTTCGTGTTGTTTCTGTTCTACGTGAGAAAACAGGCTCAGTAACAGTCTCTTGGCTTCAGCTTTCTCACCGGAGAAACGGGTTCCCTTATGTTGCGCAATTACATTGTAAAGTTAAAGATGGAAATTAAGGGGCTTGATGGGGCTGACCGTGGAGGCCGGATCAGGGACGATTCCGCGGGAGGCCTGGGGCTCGCTCAGGCCGACCCAGGATTCCCTTGTCCCCTATGGAGCCAAAGGCCCGGCATTCCTGGGCGGTCCCGGAGAGCGGGAGGGGCCGGAGGCGGGGCGGCGGCAGGAAGCGGCCGGAGCGGCGCTCCCAGCGGCCTGGGCCGGCGGCCTGGGTAAGCCGCGGAGGTGGCTTTGCGAGCCCGTGGGAGCGGCACGCCCCAGAGCGCACCCCGGACGCCGGAGGTGGAGGCACGTGAGGGGACCACAGAGACCGGAGTAGGGTCCAGGGGCGGCGTGGTTTCCTAGCATCCGCGCCCGCTGGGTCCCGCGGCTCGCCGCACCCGCAGCTCTCAGGGGGCGGGGTCTCCCCTGCGCCCCTCCTTCCCGGCCTGGACCCCGCCCTTGCTCCCCGCGCCCAGCGGGGTCCTCCTCCCGCCCCGGCCCAAGACCTGCGACGCCGCTCCCCTCGGGGTGCCATGGCTTCGCGGTTCCTGCACAGGCTGCGGCACGCCCTGGCCAGCGATGGCCCGGGGGAGGCGGCGGCGGGCCCGGAGGCCGAGCAGTTCCCCGAAAGCTCCGAGCTGGAGGACGACGACGCCGAGGGCCTGTCCTCCCGCCTCAGCGGCACCCTCAGCTTCACTAGTGCTGAGGACGAGGACGACGAGGACGACGAGGACGAAGAGGAGGCCGGCCCCGACTCGCTGCCCCCTGGCGACGGGGCATCGGGAGAAGACGCAGGCGAGTGCGGGAGAACGGAGACGGGAACCTTGGGGTTCGGCTAGGCCTGCATCCCAGCCGCGTTCCCGAGAGCATCTTGGGTGCCCTGAATTGACCCGGCTGAAACTCCTGACACTTTTAAACGCCTCCAGCCACGTCTTGGCTGTGTGACCTTAAGGGAGTCATAACACCCCTCTGAGCCAAGTTTTCCTGTGTCAAATGGGAGAAATCACTTCCATCTCCGGATTTTTGCTGGTATTAATGCACAGGACCTGGGATACAAGTATATGCTAATGAGGTGCTGGCGTGTTTTGGGAGTGGAAATATTTAGTGCCTCCTATCTGCCAGACACTGTGTTTGGCACCAGTCTCTAGCCCTCAGTTCTCGTTTCTGTAAAATGGGGATAAAGCCTACCTCCAGTGATGGAGGTCATGGCACAAGGTTTATGCTGACCCTGGCTCTAGGTTCCTTGATATGACCTACCATGTGCTTGTGCAGAACGGAGTCCCCTACCCGACGGGCAGCGGGGCAGTCAACTCCTGGCCCGGCAGCTTCAGGATTTCTGGAAGAAGTCTCGAAACACCCTGGTACCCCAGCGGCTGCTCTTTGAGGTGACCAGCGCCAGTGTTGTAAAGGACCCGCCCTCCAAGTACGTGGTGAGTGAGGTCCCAAGAAGCCCCAGGGCTGTGAGTCTAGCAGTCTGGTTAAGATAGGCTATTCGGCTCTTCGAGAGAGAGAGAGAGAGAGAGAGAGAGAGAGAGAGAGAGAGAGAGAGAACTGATACGCGTTCTCTCTTCCCCCAGATTTTTGCACAGTGTAGCAAAAGACAGATCTGAGACCCAGTTGCATGGGTTAGTAGCTACAGAAATGTGCTCTGGAGCCACATCATTCTTGATTCACTAACCACTTATTATTACCAGTTGTTTGACCTTAGGTGAGTTATGTAATGTTGATGATCTCCAGTTTCCACAACTGAGCAATGAGCATCATGCAGACTACAGCAGGAGTTAAATGAGACGGTGCACAGAGTCCTTGGCATTGTGCCTGGCATTATGAAGTGATTAATTGGGCTGGGAATGTAGCTCAGTGATAGAGCTCTTGGGTACTATGTGTGAGTCCCCGGGCTCAGTCCCCAATACTACAAACAGAATGGTAGCTATACAAATTCAGCATCCTAATCTGAAATGCTCAAAAAATCTGAAACTTGATAAATACTGAAATGATGCTATAAATGGGAAATATTATACCTGACCTCATGTGATTGATGGAAGTCAAAATGCAGTAGTTTAGAGATAGGCCCTGGGTTCAGCCCTCAACACCAAACACACACACACACACATACACACACACACACAAATTATATTCAGGTTATATGTACAAAGTACATCTGGGATTTGGGTCCCATCCCCAAGATGTCTCATTGTCTATGTACATGAGGATTCCAAAATCCTAAATCTGAAACATTTCTGGTCCCAAACATTTTGGTTAAGGGATGCTCAACCTGTATTTTTATTTAACTTTCATTTGGACATATCAAGCATCTAGAGCAGCAGTGGTCACCCTATGGCATGCATGCCACAGTGGGCTGGATCACTGACAGCTCTAAATGGTTTGCCATTATTGCCATCACTGATCTAGAGACTGCTGTAACCTCCCTGTAACCTAGGTGAATCAGTTCTGTGGCACTCTGCCTGTGCAGAACAACCCTGCTCTAAAAGGCTAGACTGAGAGCATTTGGTAGGGCTAAGGATGAAGAACAGTATTGGGGAGGGCCTTGGAATCCCCGTTTTCCTTGCTGTGGAAGGGAGCGACTGTCAGGGAAAATGAAGTCTGCCAGGTCCTGCTCCCTTCTGAGCCTGAAAGCCAGCTGAGCTGGCCTGTCCCGTCAAGTGTCTTTGCTTCTCGCCCCCTTCTCTTCACCACCCTCCTCCACCTCTGACTCAGCAGGAATGGCGCCTGGAGCCTTGTCCCACATTTGGGCCCCTCCACCCTCCTCTATTGCTGTAACGAGGCCCACACCCATGGGGTGACTGCTCCAATTTGATGCTGATGATCCAGTTTTTTTTTTTTTTGGTTTTTTGTTTGTTTCTGTTTTGATGCTGGGGATTGAACCCAGGTCTCCATGCATGCTAAGTGTTTCGTTCCACCTGAGCTACATGCCCAGCCCCAGATGAGCCATTCTTGAGTGGCAAACGTCCCAGAGCTCTGGGGCGGTTAAGGAGTCATGCACAGGAAAGGGATCTGAGGGATGGATCACTAAGAAGCAACTCCAAAGTAGGACAGAATGGAGGTGACTCTGGAGATCCAGATGGGAAGGGGATGACAAGAAAGAACGGGATGGCGTATTGTGCCCTGCCTGTGTTTGGAGAAACAAATCACTTTCTCTGTACAATGGGGACCCTGAGGCTCCACATGATTCTCTTTTTTTTTTTTTTTTTTTTTTTGAGACAGGGTCTTACTATGCAGTTCAGACTTGGTCTTGAACTCACTTTGTAGCCCAGGCTGACCTCAAACCTGCGGCAATCCTCCTGCCTCGTTCTCCCAAGTGCTGGGATTACACGTGTGCACCACCACACCTGGCTTGGCTATGTGATTCTCTTGAGAGTGAAGAGTACAAATTTCGGAATCAGATTGACCTGGGTTTGCATCCCGGCTAGGCCATTTACCAGCTATGTGATTTCAGGCAAGTCTTTGAGTCCTTTACCCCCTCTTTGAGCCTGCTTCCTCAGCTGACAAACAGATAAGGACACCTTCCTTGCAGTGCTTTTCTGATGATTAAATGGAATGATAGCACCAAAAGTGCTGGGTACAGCACAAGACACAGGGTAAGTGCTCAGCTGATGAAACTATTATTGTTATCATCTATGTTGTGGAACATTACAAGGATCAGATGAAATAACTGATGTGAAATGATCTTTGCTAAAAAAATAAAAGCTAGCTGGGCATGGTGGTGCACACCTGTAATCCCAGCAATGGGGAAGCTGAAGCAAGAAGATGGCCATGAGCTGGAGATCAGCCTGAACTACTTAGGGAGACTCTGACTAAAAAAATAAATAAAATGTACGCTGTGAATCTTCAAGAGAAAGATAAAGTAGGCACACTTGGCCAGGTGCAGTGGCACATGCCTGTAATCCCAGCACTCCAGGAAGGTGGGGTTCAGACCCAGCCTAGACAATTTAGTGACCTAGGAAACCCTGTTTCAAAATAAAAAATAAACTGGGCATGGTGGCTCACGCCTGTAATCCCAGCACTTGGAAGGCTGAGGCAGGAGGATCATTGCAAGTTTGAGACCAGCCTGAGCTACAAAGTGCGCTCAAGACCAGTCCAAACTGCTTAGTGAGACCCTGTCTCAAAAAACCACAAAGCAAGCAAGCAAGAAATAAAGAAAGAGAGAGGGAGTTGGGGATGTAGCTCTGTGTGAGCTTCAATCCCTAGTACTGCCAAAAAAAAAAAAAAAAAAAAAGGAAATAGACAAATCTAATTGACCAGGGATGGCTAGAATATTGGTAGTTCCACAGAATAAATTAGAGGGAAAAAATCTAGGTTTGGTGTTTGTATCCCTTTAACATGTAATACCCGCTAACTCCCCTTTTAAACCTGTTAGCTCAACAGAATCCTTATCAGGCAGGATTAATCCATATTCGCTTCTCCAGCCTGCACAGAAGCTTAGTAGTCATATTGTGGAGTATTTCACAACCTGTCATTCCAGTATCTCCTTCACAATCACTGTCCAACCTAAAATGCTACCAGGGCCATTCTTAACATTTTTCATGAACCCGTTGTCTTTTTTTTTTAATTTAATTTAATTTATTTGTTTTGTTTTGCGGCACCAGGGATTGAACTCATGACCTCATGCTTGCCTGGCAGGCGCTTAGGCCACTGAGCTAAATCCTCGGCCCTAAATTTTATTTTATTTTAAACTGTTTTTTTTTTTTTTTTTTTTTTTTTTTTTTTGGCCCTAAATTTTTTTTTTTTTTTATCTTTTTTTTTTTTTTTTTTTTTTTTTGTCTTTTCGAGACAGGGTCTTGCTATGCTGTTCAGGCTGGCCTTGAGCTCACTTTGTAGCCCAGGCTGGTTTCAAATTCGAAACGATCCTCCTGTCTCAGCCCCCTGAGTGCTGGGATTACAGGCATGTGCCACCACAACTGGCTGAACCCTTTTTTTTCTAAAATAAGTTTAAATCCAACTTATATCTAGGTGTGGTAGTGCATATCTATAACCCCACAATTTGGGAGACTGAAACAGGAGGATCACCATGAGTTCAAAGCCAGCCTGGGCTTCATAGTAGTGAGTTCAAGGCTAGCCTGAACTACATGGGGACTCATAAACATATACATACATGCATGCCAACTTTATAGCACTACTGTATGTGGAAAACCTCACTTGCCATACAGAGAAGCTGACCATAAAAGTAAAGGCAGTGAAAATGAAACGTCATTCAATCCTGCCGAGTTGCTGTGGCCTCAAGAAGGCCCTGGCCTGAGATTCGTTTTCCTATCCTTTTCTAAAAATGGAGATATAAAGTGTGAAATGTTTTTAAAACCAAACTGAAAGTTTCTCAGTTTATAATGAGATTAAAAAAGAAGCCAGGGCATCATGTGCCTATAAATCCAGCACTCAGGAAGCTGAGGCAGGAGAATCGCCACACTTTCAAGGCCAGCCTGAACTACATAGTGAGATCCTGCCTCAAAAACAAAACAAAATAAAAACCTCAGGTACCAACACCTGCTAACAGAGCAGACTGCTTTGTTTGAGGTCACAAAGATGGAAAAGCTAAGCTGGAGTCAACTTGCGTCCTGGACAGTAAACTCAAATTCCTTATTACAGGGGGCTCTCTGAAGACCCATCTGGTTAGGAATGGCTGTGCCAGTTTGTGGCGTGGCTGTGTGTCCAGAATGGGAACAACCCCAGGCCAGTTCTCAGGTTAGCTCAGAGGCCCCAGAGATTGGTTGGGGTTTCAGATCACCCCTGGTTTTCTAGAAGGGCTTTCAGAAGGACTACTTGCTCTTGGGGAAGGAAGACCCTCCCCAAAGGGGTGCTAGAGACAGCAGCTTCAGGCACTGAATCTTATCTGTCTTTCTTTCCTGTGCTGCACTGGGCCTGGGTCATTTCAGAGACGTCTCAGGTAAGATGGGAATGGGCTCCCTAGCCCCGGCCCCAGCAGCTCCCGCCCTTCTGGCCCCAGTCCCCAGGGAGAGCAGAGCTGGGAGTGTGGGGAGAAGGAAGGAAGGGATCCATGGACAGCTTGCACCTGTGCTGATACCCACCTTCCCTGCAGCTCTACACCCTCGCCGTAATGGGCCCAGGCCCACCAGATCGCCAGCCAGCCCAGATCTCTCGCCGATACTCAGACTTTGAGCGACTGCACCGAAACCTGCAACGGCAGTTCCGGGGCCCCATGGCTGCCATCTCCTTCCCCCGCAAGCGCCTACGTCGGAATTTTACTGCAGAGACCATTGCTCGCCGTAGCCGAGCCTTTGAGCAGTTTTTGGGCCACCTGCAGGCAGTGCCTGAGCTACGCCATGCCCCAGACCTGCAAGACTTCTTTGTGCTGCCAGAGCTGCGGCGGGCACAGAGCCTTACCTGTACTGGCCTCTATCGTGAGGCTCTGGCACTCTGGGCCAATGCCTGGCAGCTGCAGGCCCAGCTAGGGACCTCCTCTGGCCCTGACCGCCCCCTGCTGACCCTGGCTGGACTGGCTGTGTGCCACCAGGAGCTGGAGGACCCCGGGGAGGCCCGGGCTTGCTGTGAAAAGGCCCTGCAGCTGCTGAGAGACAAAAGTGCCCATCCTTTCTTGGCACCATTTCTAGAGGCTCACGTCCGGCTCTCCTGGCGCCTGGGGCTGGACAAACGACAGTCAGAGGCCCAGCTTCAGGCCCTGCAGGAGGCAGGCCTTACCCCCACACCACCCCCCAGCCTCAAAGAATTGCTCATCAAGGAGGTGTTAGACTAACTCTTGCTTAGTCCTAAGGCCACTGTGGGTAGAAGGACTTAGGAGGCTGAGACAGGAGGATCGTTGCAAGTTCAAGACCAAGCCTAGGCTACAAAGTGAGCTCAAGGCCAGCCTGAACGGCATAGTGAGACCCTGTCTGAAAAAGACAAGGGCTGGGGATTTAGCTCAGTGACCTAAGCACCTGCCTGACAAGTGCAAGGTCATGAGTTCGATCCCTGGTGCTACAAAAAAAAAAAAAAAAGAGAATTTGCAGAATTTCCTTCTGCTGATCTGGGCTCAGTATGAGCTGGGTTTACCCAGGGTTGTACAGGGAGGAAATCTGACACAGCCTTTCCAGCTTTTACACAACCAGGGGCTATAGCCCTGATCAGGAGCCATGTTCCCTTTCCCTGGATCTCCAAGCCAGTGAGACAGTATGGGTGAAGGGCCAGGGGACTGCGTCTGTAGTCCTAGAGTTGAGGGATAGAGGGAGGGCTTCAGTTCTGACCCAGGGGAATTAAAGGCCACCCACTCCAGTGGTATCACAGTCTCTTTATTGGATGTGAAGGCCAAAGGCCCAGCCCTTGACTGCATTTCCCGCCTCTGGAATGGTGTAGAAGGGAGAAGCCTCAGGCTAAGCTGGTACCTCTGGCTACAGCTTGCTCTTTGAGACCCGGGGCTTTACTCGGATTACACCTTCCTGGGCGCAGGATGCAGCCAACACCCCATCCTGACGCCAGAGTCGCCCATGGACCAGGCCCCGAGAGCCACCTGTGGGTGAAGAGAAGGGTGAGACCAGCCTTTCTCTGCTTCAGCACAGCTGTGTGTGCTGCCTGCAGAGGGTCTGGCCCTGGGCAGGCCTGCTGCACATAAGGACTCGGTGAATGTTGTGGTTGCGCCAAGGCTCCAAGTGCCCTATTATGAACTTGTGTGGACAGTCCTGGGTGACCCCTCCCACTTGACAGTTTAAAAGTACTTTCACACACTTGTTCACTTCCTCAAAAAGGTGACAGGGAGGAGCTCTGAGAACAGTCTTTAATAGCCTGGCCAAGCAGACTGCTGCTCCTCTGGCCATGTATGTTAGAAATCCATTAGTTCCTTTTTTAATAAATCAAACCAAGTTCTCCAGGCCAGAAACTCTTGAAAAATAATATCACTTCACCACAAAAGGGAAGGAGAAACTCAAGGGGAGAGGACTTGACACCATTCGGGCTCTGGTCTCCGCTCCCTCCACAACTGGAGGCTCTTTCCTTTGCTGGCTTTAGGCCTGGGTTTGACATTCGTGGAGAGAGGCTCATTTTCCTACCTGTAGCACAACAACCAGAGGAATTTGGCTTCCCTTGTCCTGTTTTCCAGACAATGACACTGAAATCCCAAGAGGCTCAGGAACTTGGCTCTAAGGCTCCGCCTAAACCTTGAACCCAGGTGTCCTACCTTCAATCTTGTATTCCGATGCTACGGGCACTTGACAATACCCCTTTCCTGAGTACAAAGTCTTTTAAATTTTTGTCCCGTTTTATAAAGCAAAGCTTTTCTTCATTTGAAATGTACTTTCTTGGAAAGAAACCCAGGGTTCTGGAGCTACTTATTAATGAGTGAGTTTAGGTTTCTCTTTATTCCCTGCAAGGAGTGTCCAAGTAGTAAGGCCCGTAGAGACCACTGAGTGGCCTGATTCCCAACTGTGGTAATCAGCAGGATCACTTGGGAAACTTTAAAACTAGTTTTCTGGGTGTTTTCCAAGATCTGCCTGGTCAGAATCTTGGAGGTAGAAACAAAATCTATTTTGAAAAAGCTCCCTCAAGTGGCAGTCTGATAAGTTACCAGGTTTAGATTCTGCTGCTCTGAAACTAAAAATCTTCCTTGTTTGAATGGCTGCATGGTGGCACACACCTGTAATCCCAGCATTGGGAAGGCTGAAGCAGGAGGACTGCCACAAGTTCAACGCCAGCCTGAACTATACAGCAAGAATGGGAAAGTAGGCTTAGAAGAAAGACAGGGTTTGCCCAAAATCATATAAAAAGTCTGAAGTAGTTCAGGGACTAGAACTGGTCTCTAAGTGAATCATACGCTCCCAGGTTACGGAAAGTGAGCTGAGCAGGTAATCAGTCTTTCAGCCTCACTATCATTTTGGGTTTTATTTTTGTTACTGTTCTTTCTGTCATTTTGAAGATGAGAATACCAAAGCCTGTAGAGGCAAGAGAGGAAATGACCTGTGCAGTGCCACCCAGGAAGCAGGAAAGTAGCAGCATCACCCAGGAAAGCAGGCTCCCTGCCACCCCAAGTCCGTGCCCTTGTCCCACACAGCCCCACACTCACCAGCCCAGGGGCTCTCGCACTCATAGAGCATCCAGTGGTCAGCTCGGAAGGGGGCATGGAACCACATGGAGTGGTCCAGTGAGGCTATGAAGTGCACCTTATACTTCCACTGATGGGGCAGCAGCGAGGTGCCCAGGAAGGCATAGTCGGAGATATAAGCAGCCACACAGCAGTGCATCTTGATGTCGCCTTCCCCTGCAACAAGTCCCAGTCCCATCAGTCCTGGGCTCCTGGGTTTCACAGCTCAGGACTGTAGGCAGCTCAGGGAGAAAGAGACTGCCATGCACAGATGTGCAAAGCGACATCTGGCCCAAGGTATGTATGAAAGGATAAAGGAGATGGAGATGGAGAGAAGCAGGGGTGAGTGAGGACTAAAATCTTCCCACATCTCATCCTCAAGTCTCCCCATACATCCCAAACCTTGCCCCGCAGTATCTTCTTCCAATACTGTTTTATAACTGAGGGTATAGCTTGCAGTGGGTAGTTACAGACCTGGATGAGAGCCTGCGCCAATTGCCTTACCTTTCCCCAGAAAGGCCCTATGTTGGGATCTAATCACCTCATCCCCATGCAAAGGAGTAAGACAACCCTGGTGAGAAGCCTCACCAGCTTCCCCATCATGCGGATGAGGAAATGGCCACAGAGAGAGGAGGTAGCACACCCAAGGCCACACAAGGCAAATGAGAGGCAGGACTAGACCTTTAGGGAATGTTTTCTCCAGTCCCTGGGTCCTCTTACCAATATAGCCGCGGGCCCGCACCCAGAACATCTGTTTGGGCTCCATTCTCTGAAACTGGCTCAGGGTGGGTGGGTTTACCAGCTTGATCTCAATGGGTACGTCCTGGGCAGCAATTCGGTTGAGCCCCACTCTGTACTTCTCTTGGAGTTTAGGGTCACTGAAAAGTAAAGGGGAGGGGGACAGGAAAAGCCAAGGAGAAGGGGTGCGTTTCATCTCATTTGTGCCGCCTCTTCTGACACCCCTCATTCCTCCACAAGGGTTCCTGACCAATCTCCAAAGCTTCCTCCCCGTACCCTGGGTGGCAGGTAACACAGTGAGTGTGGTGTTTGAATCCCTTCCTTGCCGCCTGTAAGACATGTGACTTTGTGCAAGTTAATAATTTCTCTGAGCCTATTTTCCTTTTTACAAAATGTAGATAATAATAATCTCATAGAGAGCACTGTGGAAAAGACAAGATAATGCATACAAACCCAACACATCATAGCCGTTAAACATACCTACGATACGCCCTGTTCCTGGCGCTGCGTACACAATAATAACTCATTCCTCCCAACAATCTAATGGCATTGCTACTATTATCACACTATTAAATGACTGACATATGCAGACAATCTGAGCAGATTGCTCAAAGAGTGGAACAGGCAGGATTTGGACGCAGGCAGCCTATTTCCACAGTTCATACACTGACCACTTCATGTTTCTAACCATTCCAACAAGCAGCTGTCCAACTTGAACTGGGTGACCAATCCCTAAGCAGCAGGGAGCGCTGTGTCCCTGGAAGAAGGTACTTGTTTCCAGGGAAGCCCCCTGGCCATGGAAACCACTACCCTTAATGCTCTTTGTGGCGACTGACATTTTCTTTTATGTTGCTGTTGTTCGGGGGGTTTTTTTGTGCGGGCTTTTTTGAGGCAGGGTCTCACTATGTAGTGCAGGTTAGTCTTAAACTCACTTATGTAACACAGGCTGGCCTCAGACTCACAGAAACCCTCCTGCCTCAGTCTCCCAAGTGCTGAGGAAACAGGCCTGTGCCACCACACCCAGCAGGAACTGACATTTTCACCCCATCCCCTGCAGAACTATCCAGCAGAACCTTCTGTGGTTAATGTAAATGAAGAAAAGATTTGTCTGTTCTGCTTCATTTAAATTAAGTAGCTAAGCCAGGCGTGGTGGCTAAACCAGGCGTGGTGGCTCACGCCTTTAATCCCAGCACTCGGGAGCCTGAGACAGGCAGATCGTTGTGAGTTCAAGATGAGCCTGGGCTACAAAGTGAGCTCAAGGCCAAAAAAAAAAAAAAATTAAGTAGCTAGTGGCTACTTTGCTGAACAGCTCAGCTCTAAATTCAGGGTCCTTAACAATGTCTCCCTTTTGTTTCTGCAAACATTTTTTTTTGTTGTTTTTTCTGTTTTTTTTTTTTTTTTTTTGCGGCACTGGGGATTGAACTCATGACCTTGTGCTTGCCAGGCAGGTGCTTAGGACGCTGAGCTAGATCCCCGGCCCTCTACAAACATTTGTTGACTTCCAATTGTATACCTGGTCCCATGCTTATTCCTCTCTGTTAATAATGGTACATAGCTGGGTATGGTGGTGCATACCTGTAACTCTAGCACTTGGGAGGCTGAGGCAGGAGGATTATTGTGAGTTCCAGGCCAGCCTAGACCATATAGTGAGTTCAAGACCAGTCTGGACTACACAGTGAGATCCTGTCTCACAAAAGTTAAAAAAAAAATTTACAGAGCATCTACTAGATGTCTTATACCTCTTATCTCATTTAATCTTCACAGTCATCTTATAAGGGAGGACTAAGCACCACTTTACAACCAAAGACATGGGCTCAGGAAGGGCAAGCAACCTGCCCAAATTCACACAGCTAGTTGGGAGAGTCTAGATTTTAATTCTGGCTGTTCAAGCTGCCAAACCCACATCCGTCCCACATACTCTGCTGCCTTCCTGGTGTCCTGCACTAAGGGAACTCTCCCCTATGATGCAGCTGGAAAGTAAGCAGGAAAAATGAATATCGCCATCTTTTAGCTGAAGAACCAGCTGAGACACTGGTTAGTAGTTGGGCAAAGTCCCACAGCAGATAAGTGCTAACAGAGGCACTGGCCTGGCCAGAATCCATGTGTCTGTCCTGTGCCTGGATCCAGAACCCTTTCCTATGCATCAGCAGTTTTCAAACCTTTTTTTTTTTTTTGCATTTTTCAAACTTTAATGGCTGTGAGCCAAGTCAGAAATGCATCTCACCAGGTGACAGTAATATTTCTCATGCATTAAGGCCAAGGCAAAGTCCAATCCATGGGCGGTGGCTCTGCAGCAGGGTTCTAGAGGACATTTACCGCTGCACCCAAGGGGTGCCAGGCATCTACTCTGAAGCTGCTGGAGTATGGGTCTGAAGGGAGAAGAGGTCACTCGGAAGACTGGATAAGTGGCTATTTACAAGTGCTGGTGGAAATCGCTCAATGTTTCAACAGCCAATAAAGCCGTAACGATGTCCACTGTGCTCTCCGTTGCATGGTTGCCAGCCCTCACACTGTAGGGTGCACTTCTTTTCCCTCTTTTGATTGCTCCAAACTCACTCTGCGGAGCCTGTTTCTTTTCCTACCTTTAATAAAACTTTGCTACCATTAACAAAAAATTCCTACACAAAACAATGCCTATAAGCTCTGCATTTTATATCACAACCCAACAGACACACACGCACACCTGCTCACACTAATCAGAAACACAACTGAAACTAAAGTTTCACAGAAGGATTCTTACCCTCCTCACATATAATACACTCTAACATCTTCTTTTCATATATATGAATCTACAGCCTTGTATATGTTAAGCACACACACTAACACTGAGCTACACCCTCAGCCACTCTAGTTTGTATTTTTAAATGCATGGCCCAGACCCACCAAAACACTGTGACTCACTAACAGGAGGCAAACACAATTTGAATACATTTCCCTGAGCTGGGCGTGGTGGTAAAGGCCTATAATCCCAGCACTTCAGTAGGCTGAAGCAGAAAGATCACAAGTTTGTGTCCAGCCTGGGACACAAAGAGACTTAGTGAGATCCTGTCTCAAAATTAATTTTTTCTTTCCTTTTCTTTAAGGACTATAGCTATAGCTCAGTTCAAAGGCCCCAGGTTCTGAACCAGGTGTGGTGGCACATGCCTGTAATCCCAGCACTTGGAAGGCTGAGGCAAGAGGATCGTTGCAAGTTTGAGACCAGCCTAGGCTACAAAGTGAGCTCAAGATCAGCCTAAACTGCATAGCAAGACCCTGTCTCAAGGAGACAAAAAAAAAAAAATGCCCCAGGTTCAACCCCTAAGACCATGAAAAAAGAAGGAAAGACAGGAAAGGAAGACAAGACAGGACTGCATGGGAGTCTATAAATAGTCTCACCTTAAATACTGATCGATGAGTGTCTCATGGTCAAGCAGCTCTTCAGGTGGGGGCACAGTGGGCATCGAGAACTGGTGTTGGGCGGGGCTGGGCTGGAGCTTCTGGAAGGAGGCTTGGAAGATGAAGATAGGTTTGCCATGTTGCACGGCCTTCACGGAGCGCACAGAGAAGCTTGCCCCTGTTCGTGTCCGCTCCACCTGGTATAACACTGGCACCTTTGGGTCCCCTGCAGTGGGCACAAGGGACATGGTAAGTCCCTCAGTAAGCTCCATGAAACCTGTCATCTTCATAATGGCCAGACAGGCACCTTTGCTCTACTTGTCCTCCATTCTACTTCTTTTTCTTTCTTTTTTTTTTTCTGTGAGACAGGGTCTCACTCTGTAATTCAGGTTGGCCTTGAACTCACTATGTAGCCCAGGTTGGCCTCAAACTTGTGATCCTCCGCCTCACCCTCCTGAGTGCTGGGATTACAGGAGTACACCACCACGCCCAGTTCCCATTTCTTTTTAGAAGCTGCTGACCAAGGTTCACTCAGACCCAGGTCTTGCAAATACAGAGAAAACCAAACGTAATCAAGAAGCTGCTCTAGGTACAGGGGGATCTCCTCGTCAAGAGTACAGAACAGCAGAGACTATGCTGATTCCCTGAAATCAAATCCTGGCTCTACCACTCACCATCTGTGTGATCCCGGGAAAGTCACTTACGCTCTCTGAGCCATATACTGATTTGTACAATGGGGCTCACCGTAGTACTCATACCTCACAAGATTTTAATAAGAATTAAGTGAGTTCCAGTACACATTATATTAATCATTGTGAATCTCCTATTATTTTGTTTTGAAATTCTGTATCATCATTTGTATTTTTTTGTTTTAAAATAAAAAAAAAGAAGTGAGTTCATTGTTGTAAAATGTTTAGATACATGGCACATAGTAAGTGCTCTAAGTGTTTGTTAAATACTCCAACTGGACACACCTGTAATCCCAGCACCCTGGGAGGCTGATAGCAAGTTTGAGTCCAGCCTGGGTAATTTAGCAAGAATCTATCTCAAAATTTAAAATTAAATAAATAAATAAATTTTTAAAAGGCTGGGGATGTAGCTTAGTGCAAAGGTTCTGGGTTCAGTCCCAGTATAACAAAAATAAAAGCAAAAGTATTCCTGGGCTTTTTTGTTTGTTTTGGTTTTTTGAGACATGATCTTGCTAGGAAGTTAGTGCTGGGATTATAGGTGTGCGCCACCCCACCCAGCATTCCTGGGCTTTTGTTTTCTTCTATCTGTGCCTAAAATGTTGTCGTGTTTGCCGGGGATCTAGCTCAGCGGCCTAAGCGCCTGCCTGGCAAGCTCAAAGTCGTGAGTTCAATCCCTGGTGCTGCCAAAAAAAAAAAGACAGCCACAAAATGTCAGCCTGGACTACATAGTGAGAGCCTATGTCAAAGAGAAAAGAAAAGAAAAAAGAAAAGAAAAGAAAAGATTGGGATAGGTGAATAGAGGGAGGGAAGGGAAAGGAGATTTTAAGAAAAAAAAAAAAAACAACTAACTGTAGTATACACATGTACCTACTCCCCAAGATGACTGTAAACTGCATATACTGTGAACATGTACTAATAAAAAAAAAGTCTAAATAAAAAGTTTACTTGGGAGGCTGAGGCAGGAGGATCACAGTGAGGTGGAGGCTAACGTGGGCTACATAGCGAGTTCAAGGCCAGCCTAAATTAAGGTGAGAACCTGTCTCAAAAAACCAAATACACACACACACACAAAAAAAAAACCAGTTCAAAGGGAGGGAGCCAGGCATGTGAGGCATCATGTATATAATCCCAGCACTCATGAGACTATGCTTATATAGCCCAGGTTGGCCTGGAACTCATGGTGATCCTCCTGACTCAGCCTCCTGAGTGCTAGGCTTACAGGCATGTGCCAGCACACCCAGCCCCTGGAGTCTATTGGAGGGAGGCAGCTGATGTTACAGAGGAAGTGCTGCATGCTCTGGAAAATTAGATTCTAGGAAAGATATGTTTGCTTATGCTGGTCTCACAGTAATTGTGTAGCGTGAGTCTTATCCTCATTGTAGAGACGAGGGAACTGATGCTTCAAAATAAAACTTTCAGAATACAGTCATATTCATTTATTTAAGTACTGTCTATTGTTGCTTTTATGCACAGAACCTGAAACATTTACTCTTTGGCCCTTTATAGAATGTTTGCTAACCCTTACTCTGGATTCTTCACACTCTAAAATGATACCAAGGCAGATAACTTCTGCACATTATTTTACCTCTGTAGCGGAAAACTAGAAACAAAACAAAAACCCAACTGATTGCCAGCCTGGGGTATTACAATGAGCTCAAGACTGGTTTGAACTATGTGACAAGACCCTTTCTCAAACAAGACAAAATGATGTAAGAAACCCCATCCCCAGCATCTTTTATTTAAAAATATCATTGCAACATTATTGGTTATTTTTTTTTCAGTTCTAAGGATTGGACCCAGGGCCTTCACACTCAGTTACATCTCCAACATTTTATTTTGATAGTGTTCACATTTTGTGTGTGTTTTTCCCAACCCTTTTGAGACAGGATCTCACTACATTGCTAAGTTGGCCAGGATGAGCTACAACTTGCTCTCTTACCAGTTTGCAACATATTCCTCTACAGATTAGAGGAATATGTTGCAAACTGGTAAGAGAGCTTCCCTTTTTTTCTTGCCACCAGAATGCTCAGAACTAAATTTTATGTAAAACTGACTTAGCCTTAACTTTTTGGTGATCGTTGTATTCATTTTGCAGTGTTAGGGATTGAAGCTAGCTGGACGTTGTACAACTGAGACACATCCCCAGCCTTCTTTTTTTATTTTTATTTTTGGGATTTTTGTTTGTTTGTTTGCTTTTGGTTTTGTTTTTTTGTTTTGGTTTTTTTGCGGCACCAGGGATTGAACTCATGACCTTGTGCTTGCCAGGCAGGCACTTAGGCCGCTGAGCTAGATCCCCAGCCCTTGGTTTTGGTGTTTTGAGACAAGGTCTCACTCTGTAGTTCAGGCTGGCTCTGAACTCATTACGTAGCCCAGGCTGGCCTTGAACTCTTCCTGCCTCAGATCCTACTTCAGATCCTGCTTCAGCCTCCAAAATGCAGGGATTACAGGCCTGCGCCACCACACCTGGCTTCCCAGACCTCTTTTTCATTTTATTTGGAAACAGGGCCTTGCTAAATTGCCTAGAGTGGATTCAAACTTAAAGTTCTTCTGAAGCAGGCCCCTAAGAGGTGTGAGAACAGGTATACACCAACACACCCAGCCTTCCACTTTTATTTTAATATCCTACAATAGCTGCCAATTACTTTAAAGTATCTTGAAGCTTTCCAAGCAGATAGCGGGCTTGACATATGCTCAGTGGTCAAGCACCTGCTAGTGTGCGATAGGCCCTGGATTTCATCACTAGTCCTGTGAAAAAAAAAAGAAGGAGCAAGTACAGGCGTGAATAATGGATGATTCATTTTGAAATGGTATCTTGGGCATAGCTCATCTTATGCTACTCTTGGAAGAATTCCCAAGGAAGAGAATCTTTCCCTCGCAACCTGCGATAGGGACCTTGGCAGCTCTGCCATGGTTTGGAATTATCTCCTAAAAGTGAAGGAAGCAGGAAGTAGAAAGGGTCTGGTACCTGGAATCATATGTTCAAATCCTGGCTCTGCCTCTCTGAGCACTGTGGGAGCTGGAACAGAACCTTTCCAGGTCCCAAGTTCTGTAGGTAAGAATGGTGTCAGAAATAAACACTATAGGAGACCATTGTTTTAGACCACACTCCTACCCTGGGATCCAAGAGAACACAAATCTAAATGGAGTAACTAACTCATGCTGAAGTTCCAAGAAGTCACCAAACTAAAACTCTGTTTATCTGATTTCCCAAGAAACCAGAAGGGAGACAGTCAAATTTCCCAAATATACCACTTTCAATTGGCATAGTGAAGTTCTCTCAATCCCCTTACACAGGAAAGTTAATTTGCCAGGTGTGAAGGTGCACACCTATAATCCCAGCACTTAGGAAGCTGAGGCAGGAAGACTGCAGGGAGGCTACCTGAATAGCAAGACCCTGTCTCAAAAAAACAAAAATAAAAAAAGTTCATTTGATTTTAACATTATGGTTTCTGTCTAGATGTTCCCCCTAAAACCTCATACAGTCACAGCAGGGCAGGCTTTTTGGAAGCAGGTGGATCTAGAGTTTGTGATTGATTCATGGTCTGATGCTGGGATTAAGAGTGTGAGTCCCACACCTGCTGTAGGGCGGAGGCAGCCTGCATACACTATAAGGGACAGAAAGATGTTTCTGTCTCTGTCTCTGTCTCTGTCTCTGTCTCTGTCTCTGTCTCTGTCTCTAGTTGCTTTTGCTGTCTTCTGCTGCAATGAAGTGCTGCCCCAGTGCCATGCCACTCTGCCTTGGCACCAGCCGGTTATAGACTGAAACCTCCACAATCTATGAGCTAAACAAACCTTTCCTCCTTTAACTTTGGGCATCAGGTATTTTGCCTCAGCACCTAGAAAAGTAACTAAAACAAACCTGAACATTATTTTTCTATTGTTCTGTCTCCTTGTCTCCACTTTAAAAGAAAACTAACTTCTTTCTTCATTGCTAAGGATCAGGCATAGTGCCTCCAACATGCTGACCACGCATTCTACCACTAAACTACCCCCCAGCCCCAAGGAAAATAACTCTTAAATGACCAACCCATTTTTTGTTCTTGTGTCTGTTTAGTTTCAGCCTTTCTCTGTCAACCTCTGAAAACCAACCTCTGCTCAACTGACAGAATATTTATTCTATCTTATGAAACAAAGCATTGGTGATTCTAGAATAAAAGAAGCTGTCCAGCATGGTGGCACATGCCTAGAATTCCAGCACTTGAGAGGTTAAAGCAGGAGGATCACTACAAGTTGGAGGCCAGTCTGGGCTACACAGTGAATTCACGGCTAGCCTAAATTATACAGTGAGGTCCTATCTCAAAAAACAAAACAAAACAAAAGAGTCAAAAGTTGGGCGTGGTGACTCACACGTGTACGCACTCACCCAGTACTAGCAAGGCTGAGTTGGGGGAGATCAAGTGAGCCCAGGAGTTCATGACCAGCTTGGGCAATGCAGCAAGACAGTAAGATTCCGTCTCAAAAAGACCAGGAAGAAGGAGAGAGAGACAGAGAAACAGAGAGAAAGGCAGAGAAACAGAGACAGAGGAAGGAAGAAAAGAAAGAAAGGAAAGAAGAGAGGGAGGGGGGGGAAGGAAGGAAGTTCACTTTGGCAGTACAAATACTAAATTTGGGAGGGAGGGAAAGGAAAGGTTGGGGTATAACTCAGTAGTAGAATACTTGCTTAAAACAAGTTAGGCTCTAGATTTGAGTCTCAGCACCACAAAAAAATCAGTAAATCCAATTCCTAGCAAGTGCAAGGCCCTGGGTTCAATCCCCAGCATGAGAAAATGAAAAAATCTTAGTAACAGTTTAACAGTGTCAGCCAGGTGTGGTGGCTCACGCCTGTAATCCCAGCACTCAGGAGGCTGAGACAGGAGGATCATTGTTGAGTTCCAGACCAACCTGGGCTACAAAGTGAGCTCAAGGCCAGCCTGAACAGCATAGTGAGACCCTGTCTCAAAAAGATAAGGGCTGGGGATTTAGCTCAGCAGCCTAATCGTTTGCCTGGCAAGTGTGAGGTTGTGAGTTCAATCCCTGGTGCTGCTAAAAAAAAAAACAAAAACAAACAAACAAACAAAAAAGCAGTTTAACAGTGTCTATCAGTTCAAACTCAGAAACTGTAAAAGAACTGTAAAAATACTGGAGGTGTTAAGAATTGTAATTTGGGAGACATAGATTCAGATAGCTCTGAGTAAGTGTTCTGAAGGAGACAGGAAAAATGGGAATTTATATACACAAGTAGTGTTAATATATTCACCCGGTATGGTGGTGCCTGTAATACCAGCACACAGGAGGCTGAGGCAGAAAGATTCCAAGTTTGAGACAAGACTAGACACATAGCAAGACCCTGCCTCAGTAAATAAATATAAAGGCCAATTAAGATCTTTAGCTAGATGTGGTGGTGCATGCTTATAATCCCAGCACTCTGGGAGACTGACAGGAGGATCACAAGTTTGAGCCCAACCAGGGCAATTTAGCAAGATCCTGTCTTAAACAAAAGGGTTGGGTATTTTGCTTAATGTGAAGGTCCTGAGTTCAATCTTTAATATGGGGGGGGTGTCTTTAAACTGGCCAGATGTGGCAGCATACAACATGTAATCACAGCACTTGGAGAAGCTGAGGCAAGAAGATTGCAAACTCAAGCCCAGCCTAGACAATTTAGAAAGACTCTGTCTCAAACTAAAAAATATAAAAGGGCTGAGATATAACTCAGTACAAAAATCCTGCGTTTAATCCCCAGTACCACACACATACCAAAAAAAAAAATCTTTGAATTATAGTAATTGTCTTCTTTTATAGTGCTAAGGATTCAAATTACAGCTTCAAACATGCTAGGCAAATGCTCTTCTGCTGAGCTATATCCCCACTGTAATTTTGTCTTCTGACATTACCTATGAGGACCAAACAAGATAAGTAAATGGCTGTGCTCTGTATCATGCAAATTTTAATTATTTCTAAAGTTCTTCATTTAAAAATATATATATAAACCAGGCCTGGTGGCACATGCCTGTAATCCCAGCACTTGGGAGGCTGAGTCAGGAGGATCACTATGAATTTGAGACCAGCCTGGGCTACAAAGTGAGCCCAAGGACAGTCTGAATGGCATAGTGAGACCCTGTCTCAAAAAGACAAGGGCTGGGGATTTAGCTCAATGGCCTAAGCACCTGCCTGGCAAGCTCGAGGTTGTGAGTTCGATCCTAGTGCCACAAAAAAAAAAAAAAAAAAAAAATATATATATATATATATATATATATATATATATATAAAATAGTACAGTGAAAACATTTCCGTTATGGACAGTAGGACAATGAGGTGTGTGCCTGACAACAACATTTGAAAATGCTAAAACACAAACTCTTCCAGGAACATAAACACCCTCTGTGCTCCACTCCCTTTCTCAACCACAAAGGCACTGCCAGTGGTCAACATCAGACCCACCCCATGCTCTTCCAGAAAAAGCAGAGAACCCTCTCCTGACAGCCCTGCTGTCTCACAGCCTGTGTGTGAGTGAGTGAACGTCCTTCCTCATTTATTTGACTTTTGGTAAATTCTTTTACCACCCACATCACCAGCCTTCCTCATGGCATGACAGATAGTTATCCATTATGGAAAACCAACCAAACGCAGGCCCAGCACTGACCCTTCAGCTGCAAAGACGCAGAATTCTTTCTTCACAGGATGAAAAGATTCACAGTGTTGACTCATGCTCCCGCCCCACAAAACAAAATGACTGTGCGTCCCCATAGGCTAGAGCAGTGATGGGGAACCTTTCTGAGCTTTCTGTGAAAACAGACGGCCAGCCACCACGCGCATGCCATAGGTTCACTGCCACTGGGTTAGAAGGATCAGAAGAAGACCAGCACTTCTGGAATTTACAACCAAACTGAAAAACTAAAACATATGTAACTTAGGTACTCCTATCTAACATAAAGATAAGAACTGGGCTGGGACCTGTGAGAAGTATTCAGATCCAGGACTTCATACAGCACTTGGGAGGGAAGAGTAACAAAAGGATAAGGAGTGAGAAATATGGGGTAGTATGAAAGTGTATTTATTATTGTAACTTTTATATTTATAAAATGAAGCAGGAAATATCACTAATATTTTCTTCTTGTGTTTTTTGTTTTGCAATGCTGGGGATGGATCCCAGAGCCTGGAGCATTCTAGGCCAAATAAAACACCTCTAACACTGAACCACCATTGTTTTTCTCAATACAAATAACATGTTGTGGTAGGCCAGGATTTAGCTCAGCAGTATAAGCACCTGCCTGGCAAGTGAGAGGTCATGAGTTTGATCCCCAGAACCAAAAAAAAATATTGTGTTGGATTAGGCAGCATACATCTGTAATTGCAGCTACTCAAAAGGCTGAGGCAGGAGGGTCTCAATTTAAAGACCAGGCAATTCTGGAAGATTCAGCCTCAAAAAAAAAAAAGGGGGGGTGGGGGCTAGAGATAGTGCGAAAATGCTTGCCTAGCATGCCCAAGGCCTTGAGTTCAGCCCTCAGTATGGGAAGGGCTGTCACATACTGTAAAGTTTGACAAAATTTTCTCAGCTGGTGTGTTTATGCAGAAGACAGTGACTTTTGGAGGAGAGTGTTGGTGATTGAACAGAACACGGTGACTCAACACAGCAACTGCTGGGGGAAGGCAGAAGGGAGGGAAACCACGTTGGTTTTTTGTTTTTTGTGTGTGTGTGGGTTTGTTTTTTAAAACAGCATGGGAAGTCTTTTTGTTCATTGTTTGGTTTTGTTTGTTTGTTTGTTCTTTTTGTCTTTTTGAGACAGGGTCTCACTGTGCAGTTTAGGCTGGCCTTG
>RJWT010004618.1:0-32879 GCA_004365215.1 Cuniculus paca
ATTAAGCCTTCAGACAATCGAAAAATTGAATCTCAGTACATCTATTTTCCTAACGAAATTTCTGCAGCGCCGATTGGGGCTGACAGGTGCGGCCGTGCAGCTCTCGGGGCTGTTCAGGTCGATTTGACCAAGCGGGACGGCATCAGCTGGGATTGGAGGGAACATCTGAGCAGCCGGGGCCCCCTGGGAGCCCCAGAGTTCCTTCCCTGCTTGCCACTCTGAATGACTGCTCCTGTGGGTCGGCAGAGCACCCCTTTCCCCCTCCTCCTCCAGCCCCTTCCTCGCCCCCTGCAGCTGCCAGGTCAGGCGCCTCTTCTTCAATTATTTATCAAACAGACCCAGGCAATCATTGCAAACGCGTTTAGGCAGGTCTGGAAACTGTGTTCTTTCTAATGATGCCCCCAAAATCACAGACCTGGTCAGAGGGGTGGAGCAGCGTGGAGTGTGATGGGAAGGAGGCTCTGCTCCAAGCCCCTACACCTTGAAGCTGCCCCAGGCTGGCTGCTGCAGGACTGGCAGGGGTAGGAATCGCCTGGGGACTCGGAGCCTGAGGACCTTGGCTGTCTGAGTGCCAGCTCAGTGACTCCGGATGTCACTCTCCTCTCCACTCCTCCTGGCCACATCTGCAAAGCTGTGGCATGACCAGCACAATCATGGGACACATGAGCATTTCTGGCTGTCTGGTACCCCTTGACATAGCCCCCCACAAACCTCCAAGCTGCATCTTCTAAGTCCCTGGGGAAGTTTGCATTTGGCTCACAATGTCTACATTCCTGTAACCATGAAAATGATGTTTTCATTTTGTTTTGTCTTGGGAGGAGGGAGATACTAGAGATTAAACTCAGTGCCTTCGCCCTTAAGTTACATCTCCACTACCTCCACCCCCACCCCTCATGCCTTTTTAGTTTTGAGAAAGGGTCTTGCTAAGTTGCTAAGTTACTCTGGTACGGGTTTGTACATGAGATTCTCCTAACCTAGCTGTTGCAATTACAGGTGCGAGCTGCCAAAGCTAGCAAGAAAATATTTTAAGTTGTTTAGCAGTGAATAGAAGTGATGCTCTAGGCAGTCAAGCTGAGCTGATCCTGCAGCTCTGAGTATCCACAGGAAGCCCACCTGGGCACCAAGGAACATGTGTCCAGGTGCACAGCTCCTGCTGCCCTGAAATGGAGTGCAGGCTGCACAGAGATTAGGTGAAAGGCCTCGGGCAAGGCACTTAACCCTTTTCCTCTGCAGTATCTCCTCACCTATCTGAGGGCGATATAATGCTGTTTCTCCTGTTACAGACATTAAGAAGAAAAATCAGGTAGTTTCTAGAAATCACAAAGCACAATTCTTGGTAATAAACACCCTGTGAATATTATCAAAAGACATGATTAGTACTGTTATATCCACAAGGCTTTTAATGAGCACCTCTCTAGCTCTCCATGCTAAGCCCTCGCTGGCATGGTCTTTCCTAGCAGATATGAGGGAGAAAAGCTTCGGCGGCAGATCCTAATATGGGTGGTCCCAGTGTAATCACTGATTCTTAAGAATGCTTTCTTTTTTCTCACTTTCAGCCACAACTTCGTATCTCTCTTACTTCTTTTGGTTTAATCCAGTTACTCATCCCTAGGTATTCTTAGCAGAGTGTCTCTTGCTGCCTAACAAATCATCCCAAACCTACTGGCTTTACATAGTATAGACTGAGTACCTTGCAGTTTCTGTGGGTCAGTAGCCCAAATGGGTGATTCTGGCTCAGGGTCCCTCCTGCGGCTTCCATTAAGCTGTCAGCAGGGGCTGCAGGCTCTGAACCTTTTACTGGGCTGCAGACTTCACATCCAAGAGGGCACACCCATGTGACGGCTGGCTGGACCCTCAGTTCTTCACCTTGGGGCCTGTACCCATGGCTCCTGGATCAGCCTCCCAGTGTGGCAGCTGGCTTTCCACTGAGTAAGTGATCACAGAAAAAGAACCAGGAGGAAACTATGAGGCCTTTTCAACACCTCTGTGGGACATCACCCTCTGCCAGACCCTGTAATTTCAGCCCAATTCTATCCACTAGAAGAGAGCCACTGGGAATCCAGCTCTCCTACCAGAAGGGAGACGATCAGAGAACTTGCGAGCATTCATTGAAACCACAGTCTTCACTTCCACACGCGTGGGCTCTCCCAGACACCTGCTGGATTCGTGTTCCCTAAGAAATCCTTTTCTCACATGAATCCCTGTCCAGTGTGGTCCTCCATGGAGTGGCTTTCACTGGAGAAAGGACAACTCAGTGTAGTCCATTTGTGATGCTGGAATCACAGAGGCCAGCAGTGTTGGTGGGGAAGCTGCTTTCAGAGAGGGAACCTTGAACTCCCTCTGTCGTATTCTGTAGGAGATTTCACCAAAGATATGTTGCCTCCATTTCTAATCATGACAGCACTGACTTCTTTTGCAGTCCTGAGCATTGAGACTTTGCACTTTGCGACATCCCCAGTCACCCTCCACCCCTGCCTTTTTGAGACAGATTCTTGCTAAATTGTTGAATTGCCCAGGCTGCACTGGAACTTGAGATCCTGCTGCCTCAGCTTTCCTGAGTGCTGGGATAACAGACATGCGACCACACCCAGAGCACTTGAACTCACAGACTTTATTTTTTTCTCCTTTAAAATAAGACACTTTCCTTGAGAATCACTGCCATTTGGACACTACGATGGGTCCTCATCGCTGCCATCAGTCATTGGGATATAGAACAGCAGGGGAAGCATTTCCTGTCTTTATTTCTTACAAGTCCTCAACATGCATTTTTCCTACGTCCAGACTCTCCCTCTAATGGAACCATGTTCCATGCTTTTATTTAATGACCTGGCCATTTTCTTCTCCTTCTCCCTCACCTCCTTTTTCTCCTCCTCCTCACCTTCATTCTTCTTCTTCTCCCCGAGGGAAGAAAACTGGGGTTCCATGCATGGGGCCACTCATTCCCACTGCACGGGCTCTTCGCTCCTGCGTCTTGCTTTGCCTGACCACATTTTCACCTTCCTGGCACACAGGTCCCTTTCTCCTGTGCACTGCCGACAGGTGTGTAAGATTCTGGAACATCTGTGTGGTGCTCAGACTCTTCCCAGCAGGGAACATTATTAACTCGGTGCCTCTTCTGTGATACTGGGAATGATCAGGCCTGCGTCTTGCAGGCCCAGAAACTTGGGCTTAGAAGGATCAGTAAGTCATCAGAGACACAGTGGAAGAGGCAGATTTTGAGCCAGGGTCTGCTAACCCTAAATCTCATGCTTTTTCTAGTGTATCAAACACGCACTGTCTTTCCAGGGAAGAGAAGCTCTTTGAGGCTCAATATTGTGTCTCGTTCCATTCTGCATCCCTCTGGCTTTTCCCTTGGTGTCTTACATATAGTAGTAGGCATTCATTTCAGTTGAGTGAGTGAACGAGAAAATGAACGAAGCCATCTGTGAAAGCAAAACGCTGTTCGCGCACGCAGCCCACGTCCGGCTTTCAAACGTCTGGAAGTTAGCAGTGTGGAGCCCTGTGAGCCCACGGACGCTGTGGCCTGAATAACAAGGGGATGTGAACATTTCCCTCTTCTCATAAATCTCATAAATCTGCATTGTTTGTGCTGAATAGTGCCCGTGTGTTCTGCTAACAAACGCCAAGAGGCCCAAAAGGCTGATCTGGGACAGTATCCCCATTGAACGCTGCCCTGTGCTAAGTCTGCAGAATATTTAAATAAGGGGTTAATTTATAAAGTGAGCTACAGGAAAGTTTCCAGGATTGTTGTGCATGTGTCTCATAAATCGGCACAAATTGAATCTAGGTTTCTGTGCCCGTCAGCTCCTAGGTAAACCAAAATTTATTGAGAGGTGTATAGGTTGCCATCCAAGGAAACATAGTAAATGAGAAAAGTGTGTCCTCCGGAGGTCTGTAAACAAGGCGGGCAGCTGGCAGCAAGGGCCATGAGTGTCCCAAACGTAAAATCCCCATTGCTGAGGATTCAGAAATGCAGGCTGGTTTGTTGCAAACGAGATGGGGTTCCAGGAATTCTTTTTCTTTCTTGAACATTCTACTGACTTCATAATGGACTAAGGATTTTGTATGTGGTATAGAGAATTTATTGGTGCAGGGATGGAGGGAATGCAGACAAAGAGGAGTGTAAACCCATACATTTTACATATGGCAGATTGATTCTAAGACGGGTTTATCCAGAACCAAAATTATCATGCAAAATATGAATGGAAGCATTAGCTTTAATTGTTGGAATGACTGTGTATAATGATCACTCACGCACATTGCTTTAGTCTGAGCAAGCATCATAGGAGTTCATGTTTATTGAGGACCTTCCACGCACCCGGCACCGTGCTAAGTATTATACAAAATTGATTTCCAGTCTTTTAAAGGATGCAACCATTTCAGAGGTTTTTGAGGGTTATAGTGTGCCTGTTATACAGAAGAAGAAAGGAAAACCTCCAAAAATGAAGCCCAAGGATCTTTAGTTAAAAGGTACTTAAATCCAATTTATCCTGCTCCAAGAGACTTTCTTTCCTTCTCTCATTATTATACTGGTCTTCTCCCAAGTTAGAAAACAAGCACAGGCACACTAGTGAAATTCCTTTGCCTAGTCAAGTTTTTTTTAAATATTTTAATTTCTAAATTTTATTTGTTTAGTTACAATATTCAAGTTAATGTTGCAAGGTAACCTAGAAATAAGTGATGGTCTGAAACCTGCACAAAATTGGGACCAAGCACCAAAAATCACCTTAAAAGAGAAATACTTTGTAAAATAAAAAGTTCTCTTGGGAAGCCATTGTGTGTTGAAGAAAGAAAAAGCAGAATTATGCTGTGCATGTTGGAAAATCACACAATCAGAAAACTTAAAAATGTTGATACAATTTTTCACGCATAGATTAACCTAAGACCTGATCACAGTTCCATTGGTGGTGAGACCAGTTATTATATAACTGCATTTCATAAAGGAAGAGAGATGAGAAATGACTTGCGTAAGAACACACAGAGTTCCCAAACCCGACTCGTGTTATAGTCTGATCTCACATAAAACAGTACAAAGAAGGAGAGAGAAACTAACATTAAAGAAGAAAAAAAATTTGCCAAAATATTGTTAGTAAATTCTCAGAAAAGTTTCAACATTTTTTGGTAAAAAAAAAAAAGGCGAAATTCAAATCTTAATTCAATACATGTATTTCTGACATTTTATACAGGTAGAGCTTTCACTTGTATCCTCAGATATAGATGAGATTAACAAAAAAATGTAAAAGTCTGTGGCTACCTGAGCTGCCATTTCTTCAATGCCTTGTTATTCTTGTTCCCTTCAATGTATTTCAACTCCAAAATACATAGTGACATGAAAATTGCGTATTCAGATTGTTCTATTGATTCGTTGAGAAAGTGACCTTGTATGCACACATGAAAATGAAGAGATCTATATCCCCTGCCGGCCTCTTCTTTGTAAGGGGATGAGGGACAACAGAGGAGAGCATGTATTTTTAACACCTAGATTTACTTTTCCTTTGCACAGATAAATAGCATACATCAGTATGCTATTAATGTGGGGACCCTAACCTTGCAAGATTGTACAGGTGTGGCCTGGCCGAGGACACCTAATAGGGACCACATGTGAGGTTAAAGTCCTATGCTCCATTTGCAAATCCATTGGCTCCATTCAGAGATAAGAGGTTCTCTTTGTGATTTGGAAAATGATTTTCTTGGGGCTGAATTCTCCTTCAGCTCATTCACTCAGGTACATGCCACCAGAGACCCACCAATATTCTATTAACTGCAGCAACCAATATTCTGGTAAAAATGAGGTCCCACACTGATATTTTCAGACACCTCTGCCCATTGCCATGTTCCATAAATCACACATATCGTTTGCAAATTTTGGGTGTTACATAGCTCCTGCCCTGTTCCAAACATGCAAAACCAGCGCTTCCTTTAATTTTCATGATGACCTTGAGGTGGGTGGCGTTAGGCCATTTGCTGGGTGCAGAAAGTGACATGTGGAGATTGTGTAGCAGTTTCCCTAAGATCAGGCAGCAAGTAAGTGGCAGAGATGGGGCTGCAACCCAGGATCTCTGATCTAAATTCAGGTCCACTTAATTATTTCATGCATCCAAAGCCCCTGTGGTTTGGACTCTGGATCACAGGACTGAGATGAAATAGAATTTCTTAGCATAAGGAGCCAGGCAGTAGATGGGCCTTTGCCAAGAACTTTCTCCCCCCTCCAAAGGCAGAGGTCAGCAAAAAGCAGTGAGAGAGAGAAGGTGAAGTGTAACAGAAGAGAAGAATGAAGAGATTGATGTTGATCTCCAGAATAGAAGAAGTGCTTCTTCATTTTCCACAACAGAAACACAATCCCAAATTGTGTTCTCCAGAAATTCCCAGAATTGCACATTGCACTTTACCCTTTAGGGAGGGAGGGAGGTGAACAAGAAGAAAAAAATAGCATGTAGAAACTTAAGAAACGGTTGACTGTATGTAAATGGCTTTTATTATAACTGCTGGGCTGAACCAGAAGACGTGGGCTGTGTAAAATGTCACTTGCTCTTATCACGGTTCAGAGAGATTACCTTTCAACGTGAGTTTCATTTTCATTTCTTCCAACACTTAGAGAAGTGCATGAGGCAGTGACTCCTTTATTTCCTAATCCTCGCCAGCAACTTGCTTCTTCCTTTGCGTTTTTTGTCATTCTGGATGATATTGCATCAAGGCAATTCGCAGCAGCGGTTGAACCAAAAGCAATTTAAGTCAAAAATGGACAAATATGGATGTCATTTCTAAGGCTCGTTCAAAGGCCTTTGACATCACTCAAAACCTGAACACTTCTCAGCAGCAAGGCACTTTTTATTTTCCAGCTAGGTGCGACTGGAGATTGAATACAGACCGCTTAGTGAGGCAGCTACGTGGTTCTAGGCCACAAACCATTTCTTGGTGAAGTGAGGATCTGGTGTTACCTATCGAGAAAGACTGAGTGATTTGAAACCGAAGTGAACTGCCAAGGTGAATTTATACCTATTACTTGCATTTGGGTGTCTGCAGTAACCATAGCCACCAGGTAGCCGTATTTACTATATGTGGCATGGCTTTAGGAGCCTCGTATTTATTTTAGTCAGTTTTCATCATCACCATACATAGAAGCACCAATGAATGGTGATACTGAAAAGAAGGTGTTAACTGCCTTCATTTCACAGGTGAGAAGGTTGCGTCTCTGACCTTCTGCATGGCACAGGTGCCTGCACTGGTCACTTTCCCTCATGACGCTCTCTTCTGAATTTCAGAAAGACCGGCCTGATGAGAACTCAGAGCCACTATGACCGCGCACCTCCCTCTGTGTGTCCGGGCTTTGGGGGACACAGGAGGCTTAGCAGCATCCTGTTCACCTCAGCCAGGCTGTCCCATGGATGGTGGCAGTCCAGGCTGTGGGGGCTGTGCAGGGAGAGGAGTTGAGACTCACAGCAGAGGAAGGTGACTCAGTCGCTGCAGTGTGAGGAGGGAAAGTGTGGTGACGCTGCCTGGTAAGGGGATGACAAGTGGCTTCCCAAGTGCTGGAGGATCAAGGAGCCCGTTTCAGAGGACAATTTAGCAGTTCCTGTAGATTGATTCGTAGAGGCACGCTGAGTCTTAAATTGGTGAGCCTTTATGCACAACTCATGTTATAGAATTTTCTCTGCCTGTGAAAAGAATAAAACCAGTGAAAAAAGCAAATCCCCAAAGATTACATACGGTAGGATTCCATTCATGTAGCACTCAGAATGTAACAAAATTACAGCAATGAAGAACCTGAGAGGTCCTGGTGGGGATGGAGATGCTCTGAGTGTTGACTTTGTCAATGTCAGTGTGCTGGTTGCGACATGGCACTAGGGTTTTGTGAGATGTCACCATTGGGGTGGTTGGGTCAAGGGACATGAGATCACTGTGTTACTTTGTACAACTGCATAGGAATTGACTGTTATCTCTCAGTCAAAAGTTTAGTCAAAATACTAAGAGTTACTAAACATTTTGGGGAAAATCCACCAAGAAAATTTAAATCAGCCACAAGACCACATCTAGAGAGAGAGTCGCCCTTTCTATTTTGCTGTAGAGATTGTATCCTCTCTCACTCCCCCATCTCCACCCAGTGCAAACGTATGTCATGGAATTTTCAGGTGTGCTTACATCTACCTGGCTTTGTAATATCGAGTCTTTGCATGTTCTCAGAAAAGCCTGAAAACTGTGTTGAAACTGATGTCTTGGCACTGATTCTGATAAAAAGGGCAGAACGAGATCCCTTTCCCAGGAACCCGAGTGATCACTGAAAATGAGGAATGGATGCATTTTATGTGCAGAGCTGTGACCTTTTTCCCCCTTCTCATGCTAATAGGTGTTAAGATTTTACAATAAATATTACTTATGGCTGTTAGCTGAACTGTGTGCCAGACTGTCAGTACATGTTTATTCTCATTTTAATTTCTCAAAATTCTTCTGATTATGAGAAGCAGGAAGAAAGTAGGATAAGGTCAGCTTGGGGAATATCAGATTTGAAATTAAATCCTGGTTGATGCTCCTACTGGAGGATCAATAAATTGGTTAGGATCAATAAATCAGGACTGACAAGTGGCTTAGAGGGCACCTGGAAAACCCAACTCCAAATACCATCCCATCAGGCTCTGGAAGTAATGTCTTTGAGTACCTTTATTTCTAGATGCCTCAAAGTGACCTCCCAACCCCAGATGCTAGACAAACCTCAAGGCAGGTGAGAGCAAAAGTCTTCCATTTTCTTCCCCTTGTTACTACTTAGTATCTTAGTAACATGAGCAAGTTGGTTTATTTTCTGATCCTCCTTTTCCAAAACCTGCTTCTTTGTTTTTCAGGAGAGTTAATAAGTTGCTTGGTGTTTGGAAGCTCAAATGAATCAACATACGGGAACTTGCTTCACAAATACAAGTGGTATCCAAGAGTGCTTTGCCATCTTCATGGGGTGGAAGGACCATTGTATAGAGCCAGTGCCTCCCAGTTGGTCCTCAGTGTGGGCTCATAGAATAATTTAAATATAAAATAATGACCATCGCTAATCCTGACAGCACATCCATGACTCTGTGACATGAAACACAGTCCTTTAACTCTCTGCACCTTAGTTTTTTAATGTGCGGTTCTTATTTTGAAGAGAAATTATTTGCAGATTTGGAAGGAAAAGATATAAGGCGTAACAGTGAATATTTGATATGATTGACAATGACGCCTCGGTTGACAGATGTTATAGTCCTCCAGATAATCACTGTCCACAGATGTTCTCATGGCCAGGCTTGAAGGGAATGGTGGCACAGTGTGACACCACCTCCACCCGGGGCTTATTTCTTAGTGTCAACAGAACCAATGGTCTGCTTTGCATTGTATGTCTCAGGACTCAGTGGGGCTTCTCACAGTCATCTAATGAGTCTTGAACTCACTATCCAACACAAGGCTTCCTCATCTATGATGTGCCTATGAATCCCCTAACTCCTGGAATCTTCTTAAATTCAGAATCTAGTTCAGTCGGTCTATGTAATGATGTAGATAGTCCAACACAAGGAACTGCCCACAACCTGGTAACCTATGCAGCAATCACAGGACATTCATGTCAGTGGGAAACTTACTGTGCTTTGCACTCAATGTGCACTGAGTCTTTTTAGGAATGCAATGACTTTCTAAATCAAAAGAAGACTATCAGATTTTACTGAAAACTGTACCAAGGTGGGTACCTTGGAAAAAAACAGGTACTGTAGCACTGTTTGCTGGTTGAGTTGGTCGCCATGACCTGGGATTTGTCTACAAAGGGAGCCATTATGATCACAGCACTTTAGACAACTGTGTCCTGGAGCTGCTCTTTGCAGATTTTCCCTATTTCTGCTCATACCTGCTGGCAGCTTGAAATTGACCAGGACAGAGTATTGACATCACGAAAGTTAGCCAGTTGTTTTTGTTTTTCATTTGCTAAGAGCTGGTTTATTATTTAATTGACTGTATAAAAATATAGTTAGCCCTTAGTTCAAAGTTCTAGTGAATTTTGTATTTTTTTTTTAATGGTGACCGACAAGTAAATGCAAACTTTTTTTTTTTTTATCGCACCGGGGATTCAACTGACGACCTCGCACTTGCCAGGCAGGTGCTTAGGCCACTGAGCTAAATCTCCGGCCCTTGTCTTTTTGAGACAGGGTCTCACTATGCTGTTCAGGCTGGCCTTGAGCTCACTTTGTAGCCCAGGCTGGTCTCGAACTCACAACGATCCTCCTGTCTCAGCCTCCCAAGTGCTGGGATTACAGGCATGCACCACCAGGCCTGGCTAATGCAAACATTTGACTGTTTCATTATAAGCTTCTGGTATAACCCTGTCTGAGCAGTTGGCTCTGAAAAATGCATATTTTATTATCAATTGCTTTTTCTCTATTTTATAGTTAAGATGTTATAATATTAATTTTAGTTATGTGTGTGGGTAGCCCATGTTATTTATGAATTTCATTTCAGGATGTTAATAAACAGTTGTAAAATATTTCTTTTAAAAAGAAGGTCTTGGATTGTTGGGCTTGAATAGCAATGATGTAATTAACCACCGATGGGGCCAGCAGACATGGGGGACCCCAGGCTCTTGTCTTGGGGAGAAGGAAAGTAGGAGTCACACTGTAGAGTCAGATCATGATCAGCACATTGCCTTCCTCATGCTGGGGGTCGGGAGTGGCTGCATTGACTCTAGTTTCCTTTGTAGAAGTGTGTTTTAAACCTAGATTAGAGGAGCAGCAGTATATCTAATAAAATAATCTGGGGGGGATTAATTCTAAACAGATTCAGCAAGGCAGAAATTAGGATGAGAAAGAAGCCAAAATTGATTAGAAATCTAAATTGGTTGGAAAAGGATATATAAGATACAAGAGAAGGTGGTGAAGATGGGTTGAAAAGAAAGTATTCCCTTCACAAGAAATAAAGAAATACAGACTAGAAAACTGACCTAGAGAAACATGTATGCACATACCTGCGCGCACACACACCCAGTTCAACAGGCTTTGTGGGTGGAAAGAGTTTGTAACCCAGCTGACTATCTTACCCTAAATGCTACACACGTTGCACTCAGGGATGGTCTTTGCTTTTGGCACTCATTCCTGTTTTTAATTTTTTTGGCACCATAGAAATGTTTCCAGAAATAGTGCATTTAATGGAGTGCGTTACTTTATTACTGTCAGCTACCGTAACTATAGAGGAACATTTAATAAACGCAGAAGCTAAGATCAGAGCACACAAGGCTTCCAACTGCAGATCCTTCGTGGGCTTTAAGTAATGGAACCTTTTTATTTCTTTGCCTATGAAAGTTTTACTTTCTGAAGTAGAGCAGCCACTTGTTTCAGTGCCTGGTTGGTAGTAGTTATGCATTATGCAGCCAGATTTGGGAAACATTCATGATGAGGGTGGCTGTTTGGCTGGCTTACGACTCCTTCCTGTGCTGCTAAGATGTGGACGTCCTGTGCAGGCCAGGAGGTGACTGTGGGGTCTGCCTGCCCTTTCAGCACTGGCAGGCTTTGCAGGCCGCCAATCCACAAATGAAATGTTGTGATTCTTTGCCACGAAATAATTGGAAAACACTTGCTCAGCTAGAGGAGGGGTATCCAGAGTAAAGGAGGAAGTGAAAAACAAAGAGGCAAAAATATGTGAGAAAGTGAGCAAATCAAAATAATTGAGGGGCAAAATAATTCATGCTCTCTGCCTGGCTCAGCGTGGATAAATGATATTTAAGTAAGTCCCCAGTACAAAGGCAGCCGGCATAACTGTTGCTTCAAATATTTAGCCCGCGCCAAGAGCAAGCAATTCTTTTATTATGTTTTTTATAAGTTTGATTTACTAACCTTCAGTGCAATCACTATTTTTAGAGGTTGGCTTGTATTTTTAATTTGTTTTCTCCAAAGCGCTGGATCCTTACTAGTGTTTCAGCTGTCCACTCCGTTCCTAATGGCAGAGCAACACTGAAAAGCGTAATTACATTTCCTAATTATGTGTAATTAGGCAAAACCCAGATGATGTATTCAATGTGCTCTCAGAATAGCCAAGGGTCAAGGACTGTTGGAATTCAGTAACATTTTTATAAATAAGCTGGTGCATTATTTAAAGCTGAGGTCCAAGGTGGGCTGAGTGCCGTGTAGACCAATATAATGGTTGAAATATATAGCATTAATTTATTTAGCCAAGTAAAACTATAATTGATTCTCCACTTCCTTACCCGCCTCTTTTTCAAAACCAGAGTGCAGATTTGCTATTCTCAGCCCAAGAGAGCCCCTCTAAACTCAGAACCATAAAGTTCTGCTTACTGACAGCCTAAGTGATATTTATTTTTTCAAAGCTTAATCCTTTTGAAACATGGAGAAATAAATACATCCTCTTATCTACCATATGCCTGGGACAGGAAATAAATTCTTATTTTCCTGCGGTGTGGTACCAGTGGGCTACAATGAATAATTTGGGCAGTCTCACTGAAGATAATAGGGAAGCCTTCTCTATTACCAGTGATAATTATGAATCTCATAATAGAAAACATCCCGTGCCTGAACATCAATCAGGGGAGATAAACAATGGGAAATGATAGGTATACAAAGGGGAAAATGGCAATGGCACATATGGAGGGAAACACCGCAGAATTCTGGCGGGGTTATAAATCATAGAGTCAAATAATTTCCATGCAATTAATATACTCAAATTAAAACATAGGTTTTTAAAGAAAGATTTTGCAGACTTTTAAGCTGGGCAGCTGCCTGCCTTACAGGATTTCCCAAGCAACCTCAGAGCCATCCTTTGGAGTCTTGTATGTTCAGCCCTGGCTGGAGTTGGCTGGGGCACCAGCTAATGATACCACCATATGAATTGACCCACTGACCTCACCAGGGACCGGCCATACACCACGGAGGCCAGAGCTAGTGGTGGCTCACTACCGAACAACAAAGACTGGCCTACTGAGGCCGGACGTCTAACTTCCTTACCTGCCCAGAAAGCCTGTCTCCAGCCACAGGGACACAGCCCAGTGAAGAGCCGGGCAGGGCTACGAACAGATGGAAACCTGCATTCCAAGGCTCCTTGTCTCCTCCTATTTAATAGCCCTGCATCTATATACGGTCCTGTCTTGCTGTCCTTTTGTTTAAACAAATTCCAAGGTACTTCTATGGACTGATGTTATTTAAAACAAACAAACAAACAAATAAATAAATAAATGGAATTCATTGGTAACTGTGAAAAAATACTATCTTCCTAGTCTACTACTACTATTTAAAATGAAAGATGAGATTGTTTGGCTAATTTATTAACTATATTATGAACAAAGACCTACAAGATTTCTAACCTCTCCTCATATTTGTCTGTATGTGAAAATTTCCAGCCCCTGGCCCCTACAGACATGAATTCAAGCAGAATCTCTCTATTGAAACCCTTGTTTAAGAACAGTCGCTCAATTTGAGTCAATTGTCAAATATGTCCTAAAGGCTGCAAAACAGACTCCTGGATTTTGTTTTATAGGCTTAATATAATATTTTATAAAACATACTTTTAAAGAAATATGTAATTTTTCCCCCAAAGTAAAAGTTTTCCCATGCCATATAATTTGCTAAGTGTGGCTTTGCTGTGTTGTAACCATAATTTATAGTCAGCCTCCACAAGGCAAAAAATAACTCCAAGCTATGATTAAGTAAGTAATGGACAAGGTAACTAATATTCCCGGAAGGATGGCCTTCCAGACACTCATTTTAAATGACAAAATGGTTGAGGTTGGGATGTGCAGTCCTGTACTAATTTAACTGAGTTGTTGGGAATCAAGGAAAGACATTATAAGTTGGCATATCTGGGTAGTTAGGACATGGAGCTGAGAGAGGATATTACACGTGTACATTTTAACGAGCCTGTGCCTCATTCATCCCATTTAAGGCAAACGGGTTTGTGTCTAATTGTGCTACCAGTTTTTCTCCTAAAGTAATTCATTCTGAAGGAGGGTCCTCAGCCAGTCCTAACCACTGTGGGTATTGTGGGTGGGGGAGGCATGGCAGACTGGGAAAAGTGCACATTTTGGAATCAGACAAAACTGGATTTGAGTTTAAACATAGGCATCAGGAGCTGCGTGGCTTGGGAACATTTTTTGATGTTGTTGTTGTTTCATTTTTAATTTCAAAACAAATTTTGGCTTCCAGAAAAGTCATATAAGTAATGCGGAGAATTCCTGTGGACCCTTCACCCAGCTTCCCTTAATGCCCATATGATGCATTTTTAGCACTGAGGAGTTAACATTTGCATATTGTTATTAACCAGATTCAGATTTTAACCAACAGACTTGATTTGGAGATGATCATATCTCCACTAATACCCTTTTCCCATTCCAAAATGCAATCCAGTGTTCCACACTGCATTTGTTGATTGTTATATCTCTGTAGTCTGATTTTTTTCCATTTACGTCAGTATGGATATATAAATATTTTATTGGAGTCATCATACAACAATATCTGTATGGATTTTGTTGTTCAAATTGTTCCACTTTGACAATTGAGTTTTCTCAGGTTGGCTCCTGTACCCTTTCAATGTGGCCAGTCTTATTCTGTACTTCTTTACTTTTTGTGATATTGGAAGAAGCTATAGCTCAGCTTGTATTTTCCTGTGCCAATCTAAGTGCTTCTTGAAGAAATAATCTCCAGTTCCTTCTGTTGGAGAATCACCTGTAGAACCAAGATTTGGGTGCTGGGTGTACTCATTTTTACTGAGGTGTCATTGGGCAGAGTTTGGAAATGTAATGTGTATATTAACCTATGCATATGCTGCATATATCTCTATGTCTCTATCTAAATTGTGTATTTGTATATCTTTTTGTGCTGCTGAGGACCAAATCCAGAGCTTTAGGCATGCTATGTTACTCCCAGACTAGACATATTAAATTGTACAAATACACACTCACATTTATGTTCGCATATAAGTTTGTGCCTGATTCCAACACAGCACACATTTTATTCCAATAACACAACAGTTTATTCTAGCTGTTCTTTGGGATGCTACTGAGTGTTTAACTTTCAATTTCCTCTTCTATAAGATGACAGGGGTTGAGAAAGCATGGTAAATTGTAAAAATGATAGCAGTTTAAAAAATGAAGAAGTGAAATACTTGTTTCTTACACTGCACTGACACCCATCATATAGGATGTCACCACTCCTCCTATTGAGAAGTGGAGTCTGTTTCCCTACTATTTGAATCAGGGAGACCTTGTGACTTGCATCAGCCAGTGTAACCTTGACGAGGGTGTCACAAGCAGAGACACTGAAAACTTTGGGATACTGGGACTCAATCTTTCATTGCTTACCATCCTGACACCACCCCCATGAAAAAGCCTGAGCTAACCTGCTGGAGGATGGCAGCACACATCAAGGAGATCTAGTTGCCACAGCTGATTGCTTGCCAACCTTTATTACATGAGATTCTTCTAGAGTTGTGCAGCCATCAGCCACACTAGGAGCTGACTCCAGATACATGAGAGAGCCAAGCAGAGATCAGGAAGGCATGGCACTGGCACTAGAGAGGGGCCGGCTTATGCATTGAATCAGAAACGACCAAAAATGATTAGTCTTTTTACCTGCTGAATTTTGCAAAGCTTTATTGTGTAGCAAATGCTAACAAATGCAGAAGGACTAGAGTTAATGCATGGAAAACAAGTCACACAGGAACTTTTTACAAAACGAACTTTCCAGAAGTGCTGATTTTCACTGTGGATGTTGCTATTTTTGAGAAAAATGTGAAGACTTGGTTGCCCCAACCAGTATAATAAAATGAATTGTATTTGCTAACTGTTGGAACCAGATGTTTGGACTGGACCAGTGCCTTCAGAAAGAGTGGCTGTTAAAGTAAAAGGCTCTATGCGTGTATTTCTCAGCTAATACTGAGGTAGAGATGGAGCGCAGTAGATGTGGGGCATGTGGTAGAGTGAGCACTGGGAAGGCTGAGGAGTGGAAAGGCCTTTATCTGGTATTGCCTAAGGGTATGGGGAGCCTGGCCTGGTATAGAGAGGAAAGAGGGTGCAGAGGAGGAAAGCATGAGAGTATCTAAGCAGGCCAAATTTAGCCTAATTAACAGATTTGCCTAGGGCTGACCCTGGAGCAGAAAGCGAAGCCTAGATCAGTCTTCTCTCCTTCTACCAATAAGGTAATGATGAGGTTGAACCACCAGTTCTCAATCCCATAGAAGAAATTCCCAAAATAGACAGGCATTAGACAAACAGACTTCTCCATTCTTTTTTCTCCTTTTAGACTCTGTATTTCCTTAATGACCTGATGCATTTATTTAGCACAGTTTTTATCCATGTAGTTAAGTTACTGTAGATCTATTTTGGCTGGTTGCCCTCCTATTTCTACTTAGTGGCAATGTTGCTAACAAACATGTGCTAAAATAACTCACAAAAGTGCTGTTGCCTTGAGTAGTAGCAGGATAGATGGCCACTGTGTTGCACTGGGCTTGACCAGTGGAAGCAGGCCAATGTTCTTGGCACAGCTGCCCAGGGTCTAGTTGGTATTCCATGGAAGATGACTTCCAAAACCAATCAGATCTCCCATCTCAGCCATCCTTCTGCCTGCACATACACGGCCAATGCAAACCTTTTGTTTCTTCGAGGTGACTTCTTTTTCTCTGATCTCACCCATTTAGAGTTATTTTCATTGTTGAAATGTCAGAATGCATCCCAAAATAAGAATCTGAGCAAATAGAGAAGAGTACTTGCAGTAGCCACTCTCCAAAGTGGCCTCAATGCTCCTCACCTTCTGCATTCCATGCACTAGTGGGGTCCCCTCATCTATGAAATAGACTAACCTTTATAACTCACAAGGAGGTGACACAGTATAACTTTCAGGCTAGATGGCAGACCACTGAAGCTTCTGCCTTCCTCTCTCATGGATTATTAGGTATGGAGGAAACTAGATGTCATGTTGTGAGAATACTCAAGCATCTTAGAGAGGATCACTGGACAAGGCCTAGACCTCCAACCAACAGCCAGACCAACTTGGCAGTCCTGTGAGTGCACTATTTTGAAGTAGACCTTCCCACTCCCCTTAAGTGTTCCCATAACTACGACTGAATACAGTGTCTTGCCTAGAAGAGACTCAAGCTGAACTATCATCCAGTTATTAAATGTTTCTTGCCGTGTAAAAATGCTAAATTTTTGAGTCATTTGTTATGCATATTAACACAACCCATTTGCACTGCCCACAGGATAAATAATCCAACAGTTTAACAATTATTACAATGAAAGACTATGGAGGAGTCCCTAAATGTTTTCACTTGTCTCCTGAATTTAAAATTTTCAGATTTGTTGATTGAAACTTTTATGAGTTCATAAGTCCCTGCTCCTCACCTCTGCATCTGTCCCTTTCAGAAAAAGATATTTTGTGGAAAGAATTGTTTGCCTTCCCAGTAAAAGACATCGTAGAAACCAGTCAGACATGACGCAATTGATATCTCAGGTGTCTTAGGTATTGACTTGCCCAGGGTCAACAAATAGAGATGCTGTGCCTCAGTTCCCCATCTGTAAAATGAGAATAAGGACTACAGTTAATGTGGGAATTTAATATTGGTCAGTGCCACATATAACCTTAGCAAACACATCATAAATCATAGGCCTTATTCTCATTTTTTAAATTATCATTTTTTATTTTTTATTATTATTTATTTATTGACTGTTGAAACCCAGAAATCCAGTTGAAGCAAATTCTTCATAACCAAAATTGCTAAAACTCTTATCACTGATCTCTATTCACAGGTCCTCTTAAGCAGAATATTTGTATATTGTTCTTATCAAGGACATTATTGAAAAAAAAAAACTTTGATACTTCACCCTTTCCCCAGTGGACATAAGGAAAAGAAAAATTCATTTGAAATAACTTAACACTCACTCTGCAGCTTGGTGGGAATGTCCTTGGTTTCCTGTTTGAAGCCCAGCTTGTGAGAGTGCACCCATGTCTTGGGGGAGTTGCACTAAAACAAGAGATGCCATAGAAATTTCTTAGTGTAATAATTTAATAGCAAACCCCTCAGCAGGAAGTCTTCAGTCTAAATGAACACTATCACATGCAGATTCAGACGCTCATTTAATTTAAGATGCTTTCACTAAGTATTCACTAGAATGAATACTTGTTTATTTTTGAAGAAATTTCCAGAATGTTCGGTGAAAAAAAAAATTAAAAAATTAAAAAATAAAAATGCACGTGGTCCTATCATGGAAAGATGTGAACTACTATCATTTTGCTAGACAGCCTTCTAGATTTTTCTCAGCACATTTATGCTTGTTTTTATGTAGTCCTGTGTGTGACATTTATTTTATTTTGTTTCTTAATATTTTACTTAATTAAAATGATAACAGTGAATATTGTTCTTTTTTATTTTTCAAACTGCTTATGAGGAGCTTGTATTATGTCAAATACAATTGATTTACATTAGAGAGAAATGAAAAGATATTACCACCACAACTAACTTTATTTATTATTTGTATGCAGTCGATCAAAGAGTATTCTTTTGTTCCACAAATAAAACCTTTAAGTCTTTTAGCACCAAGTGTTTGAAATAATCATGAAACAGGTTCTAATGAATTCAGGAATAAAAAAGACCCTCATTTGGATAACACTGACAGTTTTCTAAAATATTTATTTGTTAATATTTTACTTCGTGTCTGTGACTCAAACTGTAACACCCATAGGAAGAAAAAAATCACTGCATTGAGTTAAGACTTAACTAATGAAATCTACATTTGCTAGTTTTTGCACTTTTTAAAAATATACAACCTTAAATATGAGCTATGAATTGTACTTTCTTTGTGAACTAATAGTGTCTTAAATTTAGACTCCAGTAGTTCATTAAAAACTTAGGATGATACATGGTAAATAAATCAAGATCATGATTGTCAGTCTAAGAAGATTAGGCATTTGGGGGTAATGGCCCCCCACCTCCAATTATTGCCTCTGTTCTTACAAGTGTGTTTAAATCTATTTCTGTTAATTTACAATTTGAAAGGTGGGTGAGGAGCAGAGTTTGAAAAATAGATTACTGTCTTCATTAATACAGGTTTGACCTACAAAGTCTTCACGTACTTAATGATTAAAAACCAAAGTACTAAATAATAAATTATAAGAATTTATAGGAGTCATCATCTTGAAATTAGCTTACTGAATGTTCTTATCATAATAAATCTGAGTGGGTGTCTAATTTAGTGTTAGCTGACTGAAATTATATGTTGCGGGCAAGGAAAAAAAAAACTTTTGTTTGAAGACAAATGCAGTGAGTTTAATCACAGGTGATCTGAAAGGCACCTGTCTTTGGCTATGCTCATTGCATAGAAACTTTGGCAAAACTGGTCGAATGAAGATCGATTCCAATTTGTAAATCTGGCAGACATAAAATTTCTCAGAGTGCTGCTCTGGTATCTGATCCAACACTTCCTGCACTGAACTGTCGCCAGTCTTATTTCAGTTTGAGTTAACCCACAGGAAGGCAACTGAGTTCTCCCCATCTCTAATGTCATTTTTAAAATAATTTTTATTTCTATTAGTATGTGTTGTAGTACACGATGATTACATGCATTGTGGGGGCTTGTTTCATATACGCAACTCATCTTATTTCTTTTTACTATCCCTTCCCCTCCCCTCTCTCCCTGCTTCCATGTCTTGGTCTCCTTCCCATTTGCAAAAGATCTATCTTTCTTTCCTATTATCTATCTTTTATTTTGCCTTTTTCTTTATTTATACTTTGGTTTCTCTTATATAAGAAACCATGCCATATTTAGCTTGTATTTCTGATTTATTTCATTTAACATGTTCTCAAGGTGCATCTATTTTACTACAAATGACTCAAGTGTATCCTTATTTATAACAGAGTAGTACACCATTGTGTATAGATACCACATTTTCTTTATCCATTCATCTGTTGGTGGACATATAGGCCACTTCCAAGATTCAGCTGGAAATGTGTACAGGAGTAAAGAAGAGTCGATCTGGGCCACTAGAAATAACGTTGTTGAGACATACAGGGCCAGAGCAGAGTGGTAGAAGGTGATGTTTAGGACTTTGGCAGGGACCAGATTGTGAAGGGTCTTGCAACAGCCTTGGATACTTAGTTTGTGGGAAAGGGAGGCACTGAGAGGTTTAAAGGAGAGAATATAGTGATATCTGTATCAAAGTAGAAGTGGAGTAAATCTCTTTGAGATACTATGGAAGCTGCATGGAATTTGGCAGTTTAGAATAAGATATGTATATGCATGTTCATAGTATCATAAACACATATGTAAGTAATTTATGCTAAATAGGCAAAGACTTTGAAAATCAAGAAGAAAAATATATATCTTCAACAGAAACAATGGGGCAAAGAGGACGAACAGGAAATTCACTGAAAAAAGTTAACACACTTGGAAAAAGCCTCAGACTTACTTTTAATTCATGGAAATGGAAATCAAACAACGAAATTCCACTTTGTATCTTGACATTGGCAAAAGTTAAGACGGCAGATAACGTCCCTGCTGGTGAGTATGTAGACTGTAAAATGTCATAGAAAAGAAGCATCTTGAATCTGGTCTGGAATAGAATCTTTTTTTTGCGTAATGTAATTCACAGCCTCATTCTCAATAAATTGCTTAAGCAATTTTCTGATAAACTTTAATGGGATTAAGACCCGCTCTGAGAAGTCAGTCACCCATCCACCCAGCTGACTGACAGTCGAGAGTCCAGCAAACAAACTTAAACCGAAAGCTCTTTCCTTTTTGTATCTAGCCTAACATTGACTGTCTTATCACTCCATTTCTCTGCAAAATTTCTCCACCAAGAGGGAATCTTCGAATTGATCTGCTAGAAACTTTTTCCCAAGTAGTAAAATTACAATGAAATTTTGACACCTGTTCATAACTAGACTGTCTAAAAATCTAGGGGAAAAGAACATTATTCATAGGAGTATAAATTGTTTTCAGTCATTGTGGAAAGAAATTTCCACAAATTAAACATACTACTTTCTTATGAAGCAGTTCCATTCAGAAATAGAAAATGCAGAAATACTTGAATAAATGTGTGAGGTCACCCCATTAAAAGAATTAGTGATTTTTTTTTAGTTTAGTGTTATTTTATACACATACATACACATTTATTCTCTATTTCACCTGTACTATTTTAAATTGTCAAGTAATTTTTACTTGAGTTCTAGTTTTTCCAAAGTGTTAAATTCTGCATATCTAGAAAGCAAACAAGCAAGCAAGCAATAAAGAAAGAAAGATCTGTATGTATACACTATCATTATCATAGATGTATACAAGTATAAAGACAAACATATATGCATACATATGAGCACACACACACACACACACACACACACACAGGTCGATCTAGATGTTCCCCAAAGCCTCGTGAGCTCATAGGCAGGGCTTTGGGGAGGAGATTGGATGATGGAGACTTTGTAGCCGACTTGCTACTAGGAGGTAGGATTCTGTCATGAGAGCCAGGTCATTGTGGGCGTGACCTGGAAGGCTGTATCTCCTTTCCTGGCTCCTCCCTTGATCTCTCTACTTCCTGTCTGCCATACTAAAAGCAGGTCTCTTCCTCCATCCCCCTGTGCCATGTTTTCTTGCCTTGGAGCCAGCCAACTATGGACTGAAACATGACCCAAATTCAACCTGTCTTCTTTTAAGTTGCAAGTGTCAAGCATTATGTTTCAGTGACAATGAAAGTGTCCAAGTCAATATATATTTTCTTTCTTCTTTTTTCTTTCTTTATATGCTTCTAGCATATTTGAATTTCTTCCCATCAACATGTAATATTTTTGAAATTTAAAACAATATGCTAGAAGGAAAAAGGGCAGAAGACCTAAGTTTCACAAATACAAATTCAGGAAGTGTCCCTGGAAGACAGGACCCTGAATATTCGCAGGCCAACCTTGGGCCTGCAGAAGCCTTCTTGCTTTCCAGAGCAGCAGTAAGGTCTGGCCTGCAATCAGTGTAACTGATGGTAACTGCTTGTTTCCCAAACAGAAAGTTTCAGCCGAGATGCTTGGGGAGGGAAGTGGAGAAGGCTGAAATTTGATTGTTCACCCCCTGCTGATTTCTACCCCTCCTTCCCCTTGCAATTTCTAATTAATTAGAAGAGTCATGCCTTCCAGAAAAGAGCAGACATACCTCCGGGACCTCACCAGGAAGAAGTGGGTCTTGTGGTGCAAAGGAAAAGCTTTTTTTTCTTAATATTAAAAATTAATTAAAAATGAAATCTGTTAAAGCCAAGTTTTTATCATTAGCACCCATTCCGGAGGGCCTGTTGCTGCTGGTGAAACTTCCCTCTGTAGCTGTAGATTTGGCTTTGGTGAAAGTTCCTTCTGATTCACCGTCTCACGTGTCAGCCTCTCCAACCTTGCTCTTCTGTGACTCTGTCGGATTGGCAGAAAGGAGTAACATACCCTAGACTTACACCATAGCTTCCTGTGTCCAGGGATATAACAGCAGGCAAATGCTGGCAGTTATTGATTATTATTTTCCAACGAGAGAAAGTACAGTCATTTACATAGGAAGAAAATCAAAGGGAAAATGGAATGTGATGTAACATGGGGAGCTTTCTTTTTGCTGTTGAAGGTCTTTCCGTCCCTCGTTTCCCTTCTGGAAAGGTGGGCTCCAGATAAACATGCTTTTCTCTTGCTTGGATAAAAACTCATAATGAACAGAGCGATTTGATGACATGTCCTGAGAGCTGTAAGCAAATAACTCTAACGACATAGATGAATAGCATTTTCATAGTAAACTTGTAGTCAGTTCTCAAGAGAAATTGTAACCAATTGCCAACCACATGTTAGTACAATCAACAAATGCATGAACTTGCAGTCAGAAGTGTATGTGAGATTTGAGCTTCCAGCCTTACCACATCACTCACACCCTCAAATGCGTTTCATTAGCTGAGTGACTTTGGTCAGTATCTATTTATGCTCTGCTGTTATTTGTACTACGCAGTACTGTGTGTCACGTCTACCATAGCCGGTGCTTTAAATGTTTGTGAATGAATGGATGAATGGATGAATGAATGAACGGTGGTCTCTTTTCTCACATTTTTTTCCTCTTTAGGTATGAGGCATATTCTGAGCACCTCCAGTCTGCTATTTCAATGCCTCACATAAAGTCTTGTATATCCTAGGCAGTCAAAGAAGGTCACAATGAATTGACTAGACTTCAACTTATTTGTCTGCAATTCAGAAGGAAAAAGAAAAGAAGAGTTGGGCACGGTGGCTTGCTCATATAATCCCAGCACTCTGGGAAGCTGAGGCAGGAGGATCACAAGCTTGAACCCGGCCTTGGAAACTGAGTGAGACGCTCTCTTAAAATAATAATAATAAAATGGCTAAGGTTGTAGCTCAGTGTAAAGGTCCTGGACTCAATCTCCAGAATAGGAAAGGAGAAGGAGGAGAAGAAGGAAAAGGCAAAGGAGAGGGAGCGGGGGAAAGAGAGCAAGAAGTACTAGTGGTGGAAGCTACTGACAAAAAAATAGTCCCCACCTTTGTAGATTTTGATGAGAAAGACAGAAATCCACAAAAAACACAAATGTTTAATATAAATTCAGGTAATAATAATGTGCTAAAAAGAAATGTGCTTCTGTTTGCACTACATATTCTTTCCTTCTCAGACATCTCAAAGCCAAGTATTCCCACTGTGGACCTTCCAGAAGGCCCCAGGTAGCCGAGGACTGTGATCTGTAATGTGACATTCCATCTGCCCTTCTCTGGGTGCCTGTCTTTCCTCAGGTGGCCTCCAAGGACCCCTCTGCCCCTGTGATTTACTATCACCCTTCCTCATGACCTTCCACTTCTGCCTTTTGTAGGGCAGCCTAAGCCTGAATCTCCCCTCTGCAAGCTCCACTCAGGCAGGGCTGAGTCCTTTCTATCACTCAGTGTCCGTGAACCCTGCCCAGTGCCTCACCCGTAGCCCAAGCTCAGTCAACACCTGCTGAGCCAACCAACAAGTGAATATGTTAATTAAATAGTCATCGTATCCTATCCGTGTCCTGCTGTCCCGCAAACAGATTATCGCAGGCTTAGGGAATTGGATCCTGGCCCTCAAAAAGACACGTCCACATCCTAAAAATGTAATCATAAGATCGATGGTCTCTTGTGGCTGGCTTATTCAATCAGTTTCTGTAGTCGGGCCACACTTGTGATGTGTGTTGGTACCTCCCTCCTCACGTGACTGAGTAGTATTCTGCTTCTTTCATCTGTGGATGGACATCTGCGCTGTTTTGCCCTTGTCTCTTTTGAATAGCTCTGAATGCGTGAGTCCAAGTTTCTATTTGACCACCTATTTTCTATTCTCTGGGTGTGTCTATACCCTCACACCTAGTTGCTGGGTCATATGGTGATTCTCTTGCTTCTCTCATCAAGGAATCTTCTCATTAATTTTGATGTTGGATATTTGAAGGTACTACAAAATGGAGCCTTTCCACTTGACAGAATTTTTTTTTTTTGTAAGTTGAAGGTATTCACACTACTCGGGATCTCAGGATAAAAGTACCAAGAATAATGTTAATTAGATGCGGACTTTGAAGCTCTGACCGAGCACCGCTCTGCGGTATCTTTCCACAGTCCATGTCCCAGGCTTCTCCACTCCTGTGGTGGTGTGAGGCCACTTCTGTGACTTCCATGTTGACCTTTGACTTCACAGTGTCAGATGAGCATCGTGACTGGGGAGACTTGGGTTTTTCAAATAGGACTTGGCACAGCCTGAAGAACACAAATGTAGGCTGTGATTACTGAGGACCCCATGGAAGCCACTCTGAAATTCCCTGTCATCACCAAGTCTGGAATGGGTAACAACAGAGCTGTGATGCTTCTTTCCAAATCTTTTCAGTAAAACTTCGATAGGTTAAAGTAAACAATCTTCCATCTTAAAGTGATAGGATTAGTCTTCATGTACTGCTGGATGAACATTGTGGAGTTGAGTTTAAGATGCAGTCAGGTTTTCTCCTTCTTCCTGTCTTCCTCCATGTTTTTCCTTTTCCAACATTTGTTCCTTGTCAATCGTGCAAGTGATGTAAGATAAGCTCACAAAATCTTACTAAGTGACTAATTTTTAAAAGAAGTACATCAGGGTGAAAGGCGAATAGAAAGCAATACTGCAATACCATGAGTGAATCTTTGGCTTTTGTTTTTGTTTTTGTTTTTTTTTAAAGGCTTTTTGAGACAGGGTCTCACTGTCTAGTTCAGGCTGGACTTGAACACATGGTCTCCTGAATGCTGGAATCACAGGTGTGTACTACCACATCCAGCTATACTCCTAGTGACATTGATGCACATCCTGGCTCTTTGTCCTGCTAGATTAGGGTTTTGGCTATTGACAAATGCACCCTGAAACTCAATTTCTTCTGCCTCAAAATGGCAATACAGATTTACACTTTGTAAGGTTGCTGTGAATATGTATTGAGGTAACACAAATATAAAGTGTAAACAACTATGGTTGGTCTATAATAGGTCAACTCATACCTGTGATTGCTTTACTTTTAATAATTTTTGTTTTTACTTGAAGGTGTAACCATTCCATGCAGAAAGGGAAACAGTGACACCATTCACAGTGTCCGTGAGCCAGAAACACAACAGGTTGCTCAAAAATGCAGATTTGAGCTGGATGTGTTAAATTCTTCACAGCAATGAAAAAAAAAAGAAAAAAAAATTGATCTGTCTGCCTTCCACCACATAGATATCCCATCTGTCTCCTGGCTTAATTTCTGTTTAATACTTGTATTATGAAAACACCCAGGAATCCTTTTGCCAGTCTCTACCAGAGAGACATAAATCAGAGCCTGCAATTTCACAAACGCCTTGCTGCTCCACGAAGTCTCCTGGAGGCAGCTGTAGTCAGACTTCTAAACGGCCACTTCTCCCTTCCTCCCTGTGGGGATGTGAGACATGATTAACTTGCAATAATTGTGACTCCCTCATTAAGGGAAAGCTGCAGCAAAAGAAAAAAACACTGGGGCTGATCAAGATGTCCCTTGCTGTTTTTTTGTGTGTCAGCTGAGTGGGTACTTCTTGTTCCTCTGTCCTTCAGGTTAGTAAAATCAAGACCAGTTGTTGGAGCTATGAGCTATCAATAAAAGTTAATGTACCACAGGAAATTGGAAGGGGAGCAAAATCACTTAAGTGTTCAGGGCCACCACGCCACCCGTGCATCCCTAGTGAGCGGTTCTGCTCATGGAGGTGTTTATGTCACCCTGGTTGCAACTTAGCATTATTTTCCTAAGTAAATGGCAGAGCATGCAGATCAAGGACATGGGCAGGAGACCAGGGAAGCAGTATTCCCAGCACTTGGCTCCCCAGGGAAGTAGGATGCTCTATAATATGTGCTGGGGTAACATCATATCCAAAGCACTGGATATGTTAGTTTTCTTCAACTAGTAGGGTCAGTAAGTGGCTGAGCTCAGATGCCAGGTGTGCACCTTCAGGGTTGGGGAACAAACTCTTTCTTTGTCCTAAGGATTCAAGACTGTCCCCTGACCATGGGCTGCATAAGTGTTCCGGCTGAAAGGTTATATTTAAATTTGTGTTTATTACAAAGACCCTGCTGGCAACTATGTCTGGTCCTCATACATTCTGAGCTCAGCATGGAAAGAGAAGGCCTGAGGAGGTGTCCACAGAAGTACAGGGCTCACCCCATGAGAAGTGGGTGCCACAAAAGTGGCCAATGATGAGTGATTCAGTGACATGAAAGCAGAGGCAGTGAGACTGGAGAAACTGTAAATTATCTTCCTTGCCTACTGATGGAGGGAGGCAAGAATTATAGGTACAAAGGAGAGTTGAATGGGCGTTTTTGCTCTGTTACAAGACAATAGACTATCATTCACATACATTTACATATCCCTTGCTATTTTATGTGTTTATTGATCTGTTCTTTGAGTCCAAAGTGAATTTGAGGTTAGACACAATCTTTTAAGTATACAATCTCACACTGTGACTCTTCCTAATCCATGACTATTTCCAATATATAGGCAGGGAAACTGAGATTCAGGAAAGCTCAATGAACTGTTGAAAGTCCTAGAGCTGTGAAGGTAAGATGTAGAGCTGAGTCCCCCAGACTGGCAACCAAGGACCCTTCCCAACTTTGTGGCTGCCCCTAGAAGAAGAATTTTGGGCCACCAATTTGTGCCCACCAGGCTCTCATGAAACAGATGGGGGGCACAGCAAGCTGTGAGGATGTGCGAGGTCTCCAGCTCTTACACTGCTGGTGGGAATGGGAAACCGCATAACCACTCTGGAAAACAGTGTACCAGTTTCTAAAAAAGTTAAACCATATCATCTGATTCAGCAAAAGAATCTACCTGTAAGAAATGAAAACACTGATCCAAACAAAAGTTTGTCTGTGAATGTTCATAGCAGCCTTATTCATGATAACCAAACTCTGGAAACAACCCGAATACCCACAAACTGGTTCATGGATGAACACATGTACCCCTACAATGGAATATGACTTGAGAGCGAGAAGAAACTAATGACTTATGAATGTAATACCTTGGATAAATCCCAAACATATGCTAAGTGAAAGAAGTCAGTCACAAAAGATGTACAGTACAACAGCTACATGAAATTCTAAGAAAAGGTAGATGTACAAACAGAAAACAGAATAGCCTTTGCCTTGGTCTAGCAATGAGTGAACGGAACTTCCAGAGGTGATGAAAATGTTCTAAGAGTAGATTGTGGTGATGGTTGAATAAACATATAAAAATCACCAAGGTATACTCAGAATGGTTACAAGGCATGATGTGAGAATTAGACTTCAATGATGTCATCAAAAATGATTTCTAAGACCATGAAGTCAACTGACCAAGCTGATGGTTGTAGAAACACAGGAAGATTTTCACTAATTATACTTAATAAGTCAGATTCTGCTACTCTCTGTCACCTGATAAGTAAAACTGGCCCCAGAATTATAGAGGAGATAGCAGAATAGCAGGGAATGGTGACGAGAAGCTTCATGACTGTGGCACACTGCACACACCAAGAGTTCACAGGGCCCCCTCCCTTAACAGTGTTGGCCAGGGGTCTACCTGGGTGGAGAGGAAAGAGCCATAGCTCTGCTAGGGTGTATGTCACCTAGTTCTCTCATGGCTCCCTAGCATGTCTTAGCAGCCCTGGAAAATCTGCGCCTCTTTTTTCTCTTCCACTAAAAGACAGGTGTGTGAAAATACACACAATTTGTAAAAAGTCAGAAAATAAAACCAAATTTTTAAAGGAAGAAAGTGAAAATGACCCATAATCTCTTACTCAGAGTTACCCAATGTAAATATGTTTATTTAGTACTAATTATACTATCTATATATACTATATATTGTATCATATATATTATATATAATGCTAACATATAGATATATATACTAATATAATATACATTAGTGTAGGTAATCAAGGTTACTTGTAAATTTTAATTAACCATCAGATCTTGTGGACCCTTTTTTAGTGCAGCTCCATATTTCCTTGGTCTTTTGAAATAGGTCAAAATAGAGGTCTCTCCTGGCTCCTTTCTAGGTCTGAAGACACTCGAGGATGAAGAGGGGCTCCAGGAATCCAGATGATCTTCAGTGGCTCCACCTGTCTTGTCTGGCACAAACACACAGACAGCCACTCACCTATATTCACTGTGTCTTCACAGCTTATGTCTGCATTTGACAAGTAGCTGGACTACAGTTACCCCCATGGCTCGGAAGCCCACACACCTCTCCTCACCTCACCCAGTAACAATTCTAGATCAAGGACATAAAGCGGTGTTCTGTTCATGAGCAGGGTCTGGTCACTTTAGACAGCTGATGGAAGCAGAGTGGTAGAAGGATTTTCAAGCTGCACAGGAGTCCTGGGAAAGACTGTCATGATACACCACTGATTTGGCCATGATTCTGAGGTTGAAGGGAATAGTGGTCGGTCTACTGTCTGAGTTGTCCCTGCCAAGCACACAGCTACTCATCCTGTTCAGATGGAAGAGTGCCACTGACTTACACATTTCTGTTTTTAAACCCAATAGAGATTGCCCCCAGATAGCCTTTCAGCCAAGTTGGGAGCCAGCGAGAAAAGATGCAGTGTTTCATTCTGGAGTGAATCTAGAGTGCAGTATATTTCCACCTTACTCCTGTGATCTCTCTCTCTTCCAAATAACTAAGGGGCGAGACTTTATCATTGATGTCATGGGCTCAAGAGTCTGCGCTTGTGTGTACTTAAAGATTTTGAAAGCTGAGTAACATAGTCCTCCTGACCTGTCTTTGAGTCCTGAGGTTGGGGGGACTTCTTACATAACTGCGAATCACTGCTAAGGTATCTGCCTGTCACCTATGCGTATGTGAGAGCAGGCCTGGGTGTTCCAACAAAGCACAACATAACCATCACTTAGGAAGGGGGAAATCCCTTTACTTTCTTAAATCTGCAGGGCAGGTGCTAAGCGCCTTCAAGATGCTCTCAATTCCCATCCAGGACTCTGGTTTCTCTTTTGTTTGATGACAGTGACCCAATTTCTCTTCTCCTAAATGCACAGACATGCATTATGACTGTCTATTCTAAGAATTATAAGCTCTGCAAAGTTCAGAGTCCCAGGGGGCCAGTAAGGGCCATTCCCTCTGACTCTTCCGTTTTATAGTTTTCAGTGGAGGTCCCAGCTTGAATCACTGACCGGCATGGTAACAGAACAGACCCAGTGTCTCCGAGTCATGATTATTTTGACTCTGTAATTCACTCCATGCTTTTATATCAGAAACTACCTGCACAATTCTAACTGAATGCAACCTCGAAGACTTAAGTGTCTCACCAGCATGCTTTCATAGATTTCTGGTTATGATTAATTCTTCCAGGGAAATGAATTTCAAAGTAACACAATTAAAAATTCTCTACAACTGCACATGGAAGTGATCCAGTAAATATCTGATGGATATCAAAATATCAAGTAAGTGAACAAAAGACATTCCACGTTGGATGTAGTAATTTCTAACGTTCCTGGGGCTTTTTTTTTTTTAATGAGCCAGCCAGGAATAATAACCCCAGCTGCTGTCCTAAGATAGGAGGAGAGGGCATTTCTTTGCCCATGCTTTGTCCTTGTTCGTGTAACCGGTATGCACTGCTGAACTTGCTGAATGACCGTGTATCTGCGGCAGGAAGAGGGAGCAGGATGAACTAGAGCCCGAGTGCCCGGGTTAAAGCCTTCCGAGGGTGTTTGTAGAGCACCAGGGACACCTGCCCCGCTGGCGCAGGCTTTGATGGAGCTCGAGGCTGTGCTCACCACAGCTGCTGGGACTTCTGCACCTGGATGGCCCAAGCTAAGTCCTGTAAGCTGCAGGTGACCTCCTACAGCAAGGAGCCAGTTCACCCTTGGATGTCTCTGGGGTTGTATTGACAGCTTCAGCCCCAAATGGAGGCTTACCAGGAAACAGCCCAGGAGGCAGGCTCTGGACAAACAACTCTTACCCAGTCCGCTGGGCCGCTCCTTTAGAAAATATACAGTTTCACCAAGAATGTCTGCCCTATTGACTTCCCATTCCACAGATACCTTGGGAGGACCTGTCCTCCTAAAGAGACCTCCCATTCCTCGTGTTAATTAATCGGTAATGCGATTCTTTAGCACCCACGTCTTCCCTTGCAGTGTACTGAGTGTCTTCTGAAGAGCCTCCAGGGCTGGCTCCTTATTCCCCAAGTCTGAATCCAGGCCGAGAGGTGCTGGGTGTCCTCTGCTCCAGTGGGTTCCACTGGTCCAAGCAAATCTGCTCGTGGATTTCTGCTGAAGTTCCTCACGTGCTGGCCTTGGGGACGGCTGTCTCACTGTGCAAGCCGTTCTCTACCCTTATTACTCTCCCAATGTGTGAGTTTTCTGGTTATTCCAAGTTAGCATTTCTCTGGTTTTCAAGTTTCTAATCTGAATGGTGAGATGAAAGGAGAAAAACAAAACCAAAACCAGAGCATGGTGGTTCATGCCTGGAATCTCAGCACTCTGGGACACTGAAACCTCAGCAGGAGGGTGGAAAGTCTAAGTCTGTCCTGAGAATTATTGAGACCCTGTCTCCAAATGGAAAATACAAAAGGGCTGAGATGCAGTTCAGTGCAAAAGCCCTGGGTTACACCCCCAGTACAGGGCAAAACAAAAAACAAAAAAACTCGATCTGACAGACTCTTCATCCCTGGGAGAGGGTGTTTTGGTTGGTATTTAATTCTTTTTTTTCTCTTCTCGATTATATGGGATTCGCTTTGCCCCTCTTTCTGACTCCTCATATTTCTTATCTCAGGGTGAGCATTCACAGATTCCCAGTCCTCCCACCAGCCTCCTTTTCTAGAAGCTTAGGAAGATAGAGGCAAAGCCATCAACTGGACTTGATGTTTCTAAGCCACAGTGGCAATTTCCTGCTCGATGACAACTCTGCAGCTTTTCAACATGCTTGTCAGCCTAGGCTCTTCCTGTCCTGGATAATCCAACACTCGGTGATAGGGTTACAGACTTACAGGTTTCTAGAGCATCTTATTCAATTTTTTTTAAAAGAAATTCTCACACCCTTGTATGGCTTTGCTAATTTTCTCCACTAATGATCTTTAGTCCATGAGTACCTGGAAAGGATCCCCTCCCTTATCTAGTGCAGCAGATTGTTTTGTTTCAAGTGATGCTCACTGTAGGTCTTGCACCTTCTTTTATTTGGATGAACAGGCTCCGAGGTGATATATCCGCGGTGCAGGGACAGCAGCCAACGTGCACTTTTATTCCGAGGGAGTATTCCTATTTCACCTAGTTTACATGGCTTCCTTATGCATGCTGCCTCATAATCCTTTTATAAATTTCATTTTACACTGCAACAAGACAGAACACTTAAGGGTTTCTTTTTCTCCCACCAGTTCTGTTTAAAAGCAGTTGTGAAACTTCTTATCTTAAGATGAGACCTATTGTACCTCAGTCTGAGGAAAGGCTGCCGAAGGCCTTGCTCCTTTTCCTGCACTTTAGGTTTTGTCTGAATGCTTCTCTGCTATCTTTTGTAAAAAGGATGAGTTTCCTGCTACTCCCACATGACAGAAACTCGCCAATTCTCTGTTGTAATCAGCAAATAGATTTTTGAATGTTTGAATTTTTTTAAAAGGAGTTTCAAGGGTAAGATCTGCTGTCTTGTGAATGTCAAAGAAGTTTTCTTATTTGCCCCTTTCTTTTCTCTCTCCCTCTCTTTAATTTGTTAATGCTTTCGACTTATTTCGCTTTGGATAATTTTCAAAGTACTGCTTTCTCCAGAGAGCTCTAAAAAGGCAGAAGTCCTGGCTATTAAAGATTCGCCATTCTCAGAACAGCCCAGTTAGGGTACCCTCAGGTTATTTATAACTGGATTTTATCTCAGAAAATTAACTAAAAGAAGATTAACCAAAAATCTAAAGGAAAATGCCTTAAACACCTCATCTATTATGCTGTGCTCAAACAGATATTTTCATCTTAACAACTTGGCAAACCCAGCGGAACGCTCTTTCTAGTTTGGGGCATAAAATAAGATAACACTCTGCATTCCTACAGGAAATCTTGTAACTCTCCTTAAAATTAAGGCATAAAGTATGAAAATGTGAGCTTCTTCTGTACAGTCTTATTACTTTGCCTGTTAACTTAAGTGATTTCTATTTCTGCTGGTTCGAAGAGCCCCAGGACATTTAAATACCTCTTCTAGAAACAAATGCTTTTCCTTAAAAGCCCTCCCAGGTCAGGACTGAGTCTCCAGCTCAGATCAGGAATGGAGAAGGTCTCGCATTTATAGATCTCTTGTGTGGTTGAATTTACCCCAATGAGCAAGAAAGGAAGCCAGAATAGTTAGTCCTACTTTATCTATCTAGGGCTTTGCTCATAACATCCCATGTTAGGCTGATTAAAAGGTGAAGTCTTTATAATAGGATAGAAGTCCCTCTTTGTCTGACCC
>RJWT010004619.1:0-32860 GCA_004365215.1 Cuniculus paca
GAAGGCATCAGGTACAACATTTAATTTTTGGATTAAGGAACTGGTGAATGATAGTGCCATTTACTGAAATGGGGAAGAAAATTTCTTTTATTTGGAGTTTTTTGTAGGGGACAGGAAGTTAACACTTCTGTTTAGCCACATTGAATGAGGTGGCTAGCAGACACTGACATGGGGCTGTTGAGGCAGTGGGTCAATATGTGAGTCTGAGGCTCAAGGGAAAAACCATTATGGGTGACTTGAAAGTCTCCTGGCAGAAGGACAAAAAAAAGGACAGCTTCTGTCACCAGTGACTCTTTATTAGTACAGAAGATTAGCCAAGCTCCCAGCTGGCAGAGGCATTGAGCAATAAAGCACATAGAGTACCAGAGGTCAAAAATTCAAGCTAGTCCTCTAGAGCTTTCCAGACACTGTGCTAAACTCTTGGAAGAGTTTAAAAACTATAAAATATACTTTTATATATTAGTGTATATATAATTTTTGATACATATATATTCAAGTAATGTATAAATGTGTATATATAATATCAAATATAGTCGTATGTACCCATTCAAGGTGGTAGGGGTATTGGTTATACGTATGTCAGCATTCCTGCCATCTTGTAGTACTTTTAATTGTTGTTGCCTCTAGGGAGTTGTTTTATAGGGTTGAAGAGTCCAGATTTAGACCCCAACTTTCAAATTTGCTTCATTTTTTTTTTTTGTGGCCGTGGGCATCAAACTTGCAACCTTGCGCTTGCAGGCAGGCACTTAGGCCACTGAGCTAAATCCCTGCCTGCTTCATGTTTTTAAGTTAATTTTATTTTTAAAATTATCATTCAGTAAAACTAATCTTTCAAAGAATTCTTTGACTAGGCATCATGGAGGTAACTACCACCACAATAATGATACAAAGTACCCCTTCGACTCTTATGTCACATTCTAACCCCATTTCTGACCCCTGGTAACTGGTAGTCTCTCCTCTGTCACCCTACTTTTGTCTTTTCAAGAATATTATATAAATAAAAGTACATAGTAAATAAGACTTTAAGAGTAATTTCCTTTTACTCAAAATTATAATGCCTTTGAGATTCATTGACATTATTGTATATGTTGTAGGTTATTCTATTTTATCACTAAGTAGCATTCCATTGTGCCAATATGCTGCACTTCACTTCACTTGCTGAAGGACATTTGAGTTTGTTTCATTTCAGGCTAATTATGAATTAAATTGCTATAAACATTTGTTTACAAGCAATCCTTATGTGAGACCAAGTTTTTATTTTTTTCGGGGAAATAACTAAGTGTGGGATTACTAGGCCACATGGTAAGTGTACAATTAACCTGATGAACAGCAGGTATTCTGTAACTTTGCATTAGTTATTCTGCACCTGTACCTCTATTTCTATTTCATAGGATTGTTCTGTAGACCAAATGAAGTAACAAATGTCAATGCTTGGCACATAGATGTATGGAGCCAGCAAATATCTTCCTAGATCTCAAATACTAAGATATTCTAGCATGGTAAAATTAGTACAAACAGAAAACTCAGCAGAAGTTTTAGAGAAATTTATTAAAGCATGGGGCTTTCCATGGGAATCAGATAATATCCTGTTCTAAAATTACCTCCTTAAAATAAACTTTCACAAGGACTTTATACTCTCTAAAATCTCAGAGCCTTCTCTTGTTTCTTGTAGTTTTTCCACTTTCCAAGTAAACCTTAATGGCTTCGATCCTATGAAAATGGGAAAGAGGGAAAGGGATAGTCTCCCGAGATGTACACACTGACTTAGGTCTTCTCCATTTCTTCTTAGGAAAATCCTCTCCTATTATACAGTGGTCTTGTTTTACCACTTTTAATAAAAATAAGCTCTGATCAGAATTAACCAAACAGTAATTCCCGAATTACCTACATTTTATGTGCCAACTGGGGGGAGTGAGTATTCTTTGTAGGGTTGCCAAATTCAGCAACAAAACAAAACAAAATATCAACAATAACAGATGCTGATGAAATATTTGAAGCATATTAAAATATTTTGTTGTTTATTTGAAATTCACATTTAGGTGATTTCTTCATTACTCTCTACTCACTGAGATACAATACCTAAAATCCACAACTTAATGGTGGAAAGTTTTGTTTTGATTCACCGTTTGTAGAGGTTACAGTTCATAGTCAACTGGCTCCAAGGCAGGGTAGCATCACAAAGGAGGTACTCATAGCATGGTAGGCAGGAAACAGAAAGCTCAAGGGCAGGGGAAGAGAGATACCCTTCCAGGTCATGGCCCTAGTGACCCACCTCCTCTAGCTAGGCTTTATCCACCAACATCACATTTAGTTATAAACTCACCAATGGACTGATCCACTGATTAGTATCATGTCTTCATGATCCAATCTTTTCCCCAAAGCCCCACCTATGAACTCATGGGGCTTTTGGAGGACATCTGGATATAAATCATAACATTCCACACCTGGCCCCTAAAAGACTCATGTGAATCCCTTTATGCAAAATGCATTTCGCTTATTTCTAAAAAGTAAGTCTTATCAGTTTCAGCATTGATGAAAAGTCCAGTCTAAAGTCTCCTCTGAGATTTAAGATGAACTCTTAGCTGTGAGTCTCTAAAAACCAAAAGAAAGTTAAATGCTGCTGAGATACAAAGGTACAGAGTAAACATCCCCCCATTACAAAAGGGAGAAATAGGAAGATAGAAAGGAAAGGTGTTACAGGCAGCTGAGTCAGTTAGAAATATAGTCAGTCAGACAGGGCTGGGCCGGAGCCAGTGCGGAAGATCAGATATCTTGTAACCTTGGAGGAGACAGAAGCCTCCTGCTGTGGGCCAGACCTCAAGACAAAAGGCAAAACGAGTGCAACCACACCCAAAGTATAAACACCAGGGACTGATATTCTAAATAGGTATGGATCACATTGAGGAAGCCAGGAGTCACCATCCCAACCCCCTACAGAAAGAATCACTTCTCTTTAAGCATGCCTAGTTGCTACATGACTCACTTTCCTATTTGTCCCCAGTTTGGTCAATTTTACCTGAACAGTTAATCTCACTGGTTGGCTATAGTTCTGTCCCACCTCATGCCTGCCTGCCTTGCCAGTTCCCATGTTTTCCCCATCTTGGACCCAACTCACCCCCTGGTTTTGCACTATCAAAGTCCCTAGAAGAGACAGAGTCTTTGGCAACCCATTTGGGACCCCTTCTGTCTCTCTCCCAGACAGAAGCTTTCTTTCTCTCAATAAATATATTCTGGTCTTAGCCTGTGTTGTTCTATTAAAATTCATTCTTCAATTTTAGAGAACACAAACTCATACCGGACATCTAGTTGGTTAAGAGAGGAGTTTCATTCTCCTATATCAATTGGACCGAAGGTAGACTGAAATTTAGCAGGGTGAACATTAAATCCTATAGTTTCATGTTCAGCACCCAGGGCAAGTTCTGGTGAGATGTGAACTCCAAAGTACTTGGGTGGGTTAGGGATATAGCTCAGCAGCCTGCACAGTGCCTGCCTGGCAAATGTGAGGTCATGAGTTCAATTCCTGGTATCAAAAGAGTAAAAAAGAGGCTTGGGTGGCTCTGTACCTATGGCACTGTCAGTGGTTGTAGCCTTCTTTTGGGCTGCCTTTGCACACTCTTTGTGGCTTTCCTCAGACATTCCACATCTGTAGTTTTTCTAATATCCTGTGGTCTCCACTGTACTTTCAGCTTCACACTCTCAACTTCACACACTGTCCACTTAGGGGTGTACTGCCTGGCCTCCCAGGCCTTCTTCTGAAATTGAGTAGACGCCTTCTTGACCACACAATTCTTACATTCTTCATGTGTGTAAAGCCACATGGATGATGCTAAGGCTGGCTGCCAACTGGAGCAGTAGCCAGATTTCCTTCCATCATGGCTGTAGGGGTCTCTGAGGGCCTGGATGGCTGCCCTGGCTTTTGCTTTTGTAATTTTGAAACTGCAAAAGGTAAGGCCTTACTAGTTTCTCATATACCCTGAAGGCATCCTTCCTATTGTCCTGCAATTGTCTGTGGTAAAGTACTTGGTTTCTTTTTAATGTTAATCATTTAGCAACCAGAGTCTCCTCTGGTCCCTCTTTGAAGGCCCCAATTTTATCAGTTTCCTTTTTAGCCAAACTCTAAACTTTTTTAATCATTAAGCTGGGTTTTTCCCTCTTGATTCTCAATGTAGAGCTGACTAAATGTCCCAGTATTACCCATGCCAAAACAGGTACATAAATGGAATGAGAGGAGAAATACCAGGAGAAGCTAAACTTAGGACAGTACATGGAATAGGATGATACTGGCAACAGAAACAAGCAGAGGAGAGGATGACCAAGCCCCTGTGTGGCTACCTAGAATATATGCTTGGCTTAGTAGAAAAATAAAAGACTGAAAACAGGTTGGTGATGCATAGAGTGTGAAGCATGCTCTGAGTGGATCCCAGGGGAGGGAGGACCCCAAAGTTACTGAGGCTAAGATTCTACTTTCCTTTAAAATGAAATCTGAACATGAAACATTCTGTTTTAGAAAAAAATTAAATTTCTTGCCTTCTTTTTGGACTGTGATTTTTACCCAAGATGAAGAATAGCCTAAGGGGAAAAATTAGTTACTTGCTGTTGATTATGGATGTGGTGAGGCAGGAGGTAGAACTACACGTAGTTGCTAGGTTGCAAACTAAACTTTTGAGAACAACTGCCACACAAAGTCACCCAGTATTTTCACTAATAGCTGACACATACAAGGGGGAATAAAAGCAAAATAACCATAGGGAGGATTACTTGTGAGGGTAGAGTCGGACTCATGGAAAACACTCATCGAAAACTTGAACTTAGAGCATTTTATTGTTTTCCCAGTCTCCTTTCCCTAAATCCTATGGCCCATTAAACCCTTAAACAATAACAGCTTTCAACACCCAGGATGCATCATTAAATAAGTTAAAGAGCTAATTAAAAGGGGGCCCATCTCCCTGCTTTACTTGTACTAAATCACCTGTGTCCCATTTCAGCAACTATTTCCAAGCCAGGAATTTGCCCATAAAATGATCTCACATTAGCACTACATGTTGGATTTCATTTCCTCTTATACAATTATCTATTAGTAATTGGAGGAGGCATTACAGCAGAATAAATAATTGAACATAAATTAATCGACTTTGGTTGAAGAGAGATGTACGTTTACACATTTAAACTCTCTAAGAGTGCAAAGAAGCAATTGTCTGTCCTATTTTGGTGGCACAGATTTCAATGGTTATATATTCTTTTTTAAAAATTTTAATAGGGAAACGGAGACTCTGAAAAGGTCAGACCACCTGTTGGAAGGTTAAAAACAAAATACATGGTAAAGTCAGAGTTCCTAGAGGAATTTTAACTGTCTGAGAAGGGGCCTCACAATGTGGATTTCATTTTTGGCACACATTTATCATGGTCCAGAACTCTAAAGGCTAAGAAACTTTCTACAACAGCCCAGGAGAGCAGAATATCTTCTCAGGCACTGGGGAGAGTGCTTGATCCAGGCAGAGTTTGGGAGATGGAGAAAATACACACATACCAACATATTCATTAAAAATGAGGAAATACTAAACACCAGAGAGGCAGGACCTTTGCAATTGGGTGCACCAATGCCCATTCATATGGGCTGCCACCAAAGACTGGTACAATGTGACCCCTGGACAAAGCCATTTATCCTAGAAAGCAATTGGCCATCTGATTTTACAGAAGAAATAAAGGTCAAGATAAATTTGTTGATAGCTGTGAAATAGATCCATCTAGAGCAGAATTTGGGCTCAAATCCAGATCTTTTGGTTCCTAGTCCAGCTTCACCTCTTACTGTATATCAACTTTGAGATGACAGTGTGGTATCTGTCACCTGCAAATGGACACGGGTTGTGTCATTTATCCATTCTACCCCCAACATCTGTCATAATGTCCTATATGTGATTTGTACAGTTGGTTCTCATTATTTGCAGTAGTCATGTTCTGTAAAGTCATTGTGCTTGCTGAATTAAGGCATGCCTAACCCAGGATTAAATTCCTGGGAGCCATGGAATTTCATCAACTGGTTAAACCACAACCCTGTGTTATGTGCAGTTCTGTTTAAAGACAACTTATTTAATTTTTTACATTGTTGATTCATTGACATCAACTCATAGCCAACAGCACTATAATTCATATCCCAATGAAGCATATGTAATCTAATCTCCATAAGGCACATCCCAGCCTTCTTGTGCTCGGTACACAGAAAAACATTTCCCTACTATACTTGGGGGATATTGAGGAATTACCAACAAAAGGCACAAAAATGTGAAAACCATAGCATTCAATAGGTTTCAGAAAAGATACTTGCTCATAGTGTAAGAGCTGAAACTCAAAGGCAGGTAGAAGCAGGTTCAACTGGGAATGTATGCAAAGTGCATGCCTTAGATTTTTTGCTACTTTGTCCAAAAATGGCCTCAGAAGTGCCACAACTAATGATTTAGGGGTAACAAGGAAATCTTAGTGAGTAGGAAAATTCATGAACAGTGAAGCTAGACTGTACAATTAAGCCCCTTTATCTGTGGATTCTTCATCCTCTGATTCAATCAACCATTGAAAATATTTGTTTAAAAATTGCATCTTACTGAATATGTATGTTATGCTTCGAAGGTGCTTGTCCTTCAAGAGTTCATGTGTCAGAGGCTCGGTTCTCAGTGTGGTGGCACCTTTAAAAAGTGGATCCTAGAGGGCAGGATTTGGGGACATTGTTTTAGAAAGGGATTAATGCAGTTTTTGTGGGGCCCTGAGTCAGTTCTTGCAAGGGCATTTTTATAAAAGAACAAGTTTGTCCGCTCTTATTCCTGGCTTCCTGCCTTGCCATTTAAGCTCTCCTTTTCACATGCACTCTCACCGTGTTGCCATCTGCCATGCTGTGATATGGGTACAAGGTGGTGCTCTCCAGATACAAGGCAATGCCAGTGCCATGCTCTTAAACCTCCAGGACTGGGAGTTAAATAAACTTCCTTACTTTATAAAGTACCCAGCCTTAGGTACTTAAGTATTTAATTACAGTAACAGAAAACAGACCAGTACAATGCACAGAACTTCTCTTTACTTGTTTTTTCTTCTCCTCCTTCTCTACTTCCTCCAGCTCCTCCTCCTCACCTGTCCCCTGGCCCTTCCCCTCATTCTCACTGTGTAGCTCAGGCTGGGGTGAGCTTGTGATCCTCTTGCCTCAGCCTCTGAAGTGCTGGGGTTATAGCTATGTCCCACCATGCCCTGCTGCATATTTTTTTCTTTGTAATTATTCCTAAGTGATGTAGCAAAGCAACTGTTTACATGGCATTTACACTATAGCAGGTATTATATATAATGTAGGGATGATTTACAGTTTTGGGAGAATGCGTGTTGATTATATGCAAATACTATGCCATTTTACATAACAGACTTAAGCATCTACAGATTTTTTTTTACTGCAATGAAGTTAGTGTCCTGGAATCAGTACCCCATAGATACCAAGGGATAGCTGTACTTAATGTTAAATTAACAAATGAATAATGTGTAAATGAGTAAATTGTGCATGAACAGATTTGGGAGAGAGAAACTAAGTCAGCTCATTTGCCCACATCAAATTTTGCCATCTCTTACCACCTTCCTAGTTTCCTACCCAAGACAGGAGGAGGTACTATTGTGATTGTCAGAACCTGTAATAGCCATTGAGTCATGTTTTATTATGTGAATGAAATGTGGTGTCCTATCCACACAATTTCAGACTCCATCCTCTTCTCTTAGAATTCTTTAAACAATTTTTTATTAGTACATATTTGCAGTACATAAAGATTGCATTCATCAGGGGAGTTGGTACATGTGCATAATGCATATTAATCCCTTCCCTTTCTCATTCCTACCCCTCCTTCCATATCTTGGTCCCCTTCTCATTAGCAAAAGACCTATACCATGTTCCCTATTATCTATTTTTTTAATTATTATTTATTGTTATAGAATTAAGGCCAGGCCTACCTATATCTTCATCTCTTTTTTTCCACTTCTAGGATTAGAATTGGTTATGGAAGTTAGAATTGACGTTGCCTTTAGGCCTATCTTCTTCTTCCTTTATCTCTCTTTGTTTACATCCAGGTTGTTCCAAGATTTAGATTATGAAGGGGAAAGAAAAGCCCTTGCTTGGGAAAAATGCTTAAGGTATAAGATGCAAATCCTTTTAAACGCAGAGATTTATTCTGGGCATTACCTAATCTTCAAACGAAGGTGTTCTTATTTTCATTCTTCTGTTGTCCTTGTATTTGGAGCTCACAGGTGCTGATTGGCAAGAAAGGACTCAGGGACCCCTGGGTTTCTGTGCAGTGCACTGACAAAACAGCAGGAAAAACTACAACTCTAGCATCCAACAGCAGTACATGGCAACAACTGTGAGTCTTGAGAAATATATATAGATCATAGGTAGAAGGGCCATTTCAAACCCACTGGATTCTTTGTAGGCTGGCTTCACATGCTGGGTGAATGCATAAAATCCAGCAGTGCTTAATACTTACGATGTTTTCTCCTTCATAGGAAGACTCAGTATTATTGGTATGCAAACTTCCCACCACATAATGTATCTTTATTACCAAGTCCAAACAATGATTTTGGTAGTAGTCATTGGGAAACCAATTCTCAAAACTACCCAGAAATATAATGGATAGAGAGGGGAAGAAAACTTAGATGTGGAAGTGGGTTCAGACTCTGTCTGAGGGCAAAACTTCTAAACATTTTTGTTAAGACATGGTGGCATTAACACAGGAGTTGACAATAAACTAATGGAAGAGAATGGAGCCTAGAACCCAATCTTCTCTGTCTTTTTGGCTCTATTTCTCTGTCTTTCATCTCTCTCTCATACATAAGTGTGCACACACACATACACAGATACTGGCTATAGGGCAAAGACAGCATTCAAAATCTGCAGGAAAAAAATAAAATCAGTGAACAAAACTATTAAATAAATACGATTATTATCAAATCAAATGTGAAAAAGCAGAGCTTTATAACTTTTAGGAAGAACTAAAGTGGGAAATGTTAGTGCTGAGAAAAACTGGATAAAGTATACCCAGGAACATTCTGTATTATTTCTTACAATCACATGTGACTCTATAATTGTTTCAATAAAAAAACAGTTAAAAATAAATGAACTAGGGCTCAGTATAACAACATAAGTAAATCCCAATTATACTATCTCATTTTCTGATATTTGAATACTTATTTTTAAAATTTCTTGAAACATTTTGAAATGTTGCCTATGAAACTTTTCTTTTTCTTTCTTTCTTTTTTTTTTTGATATTGGGAATCAAACTCAGGACCTTGTGCTTGCCATGCAGCCGTTTATGCCTCTGAGATATATCCCCAGCCCCATGGAAAAAAATAGAGAAAACAGTATAATGAATATCTTTATCACCAGTATGTGGCACTTGTGCTCATTTTACCATATTTTACTTAATCATTTTAAATCAAACAGAGTTCTTAAAATATTATACCTCTAAATATGGAAACCTACATCTCCAAAAAAAAAATCACCTCCCTGCATAACCACAGTATTATCACCACACCTAGAAAATTAACTAAAATTCCTGAATATCTCCTGACATATTATTCCATATTCAGATTTCTCCAGTTGTCTCAAAATATATTTATGACTGTTTTTCTAAAACTAAAATCAAAACAAGGATCATAAATTACATTTGGTTCTTCATGTTTCTTACAACTCTTTAAGTCTTCATGTGTCTGTTGGAATATCCTTAATTCCTCCAAGGACAACCTATGAAGGATATATTTTTTGTATCTTTAACTATTTTCAAGACTTCCCTCATGTGGTTCTTATCAATAGTACCTTATCTCCGTAGGAAGCTTCCTTAGTCATCTCAAGTTGCTATAACAAAATACCAGAGGCTGGGTGGCTTCAAGAATAGACATTTATTTCTCACAGTTCTAGAGGCTGGGAGGTCTAAGGTGAAGATCCTGCCAGATTCAGTGTCTGGTGAGAGTCCTCTTCCTGGCTGATAGCTGCCTTCTTGCTGTATCCCTACATGGCCTTTCCTTGGTGTGTGTTCTTACAGGGAGAGTTCTCCTGTCTCTTCCTCTTCTTATAAGGGTGCTAATCCCATCAAGAGGGCTCCACTCTCATGACCTCATCTAGTCTTAATTACCACCTAAAGGTTCCACTTCCAAACATCATCACATTGGGGGTTAGGTCTTTAGTATACAAATTCTGGGGGATGCAAGCATTCATCCAATAACATACACAATGATGTTGAGTCCATTGTCTCATTTGGTTCTCTCAGCAACTCTAGGTGCCCATTTTCTCAATTATAGACTTGAGATAGTATTAGATTTCATTCAAGGTATGTACTAATACGGTAATGGCATAGTCTCTTTCCCTGACAGATGGAGGAAACTGAGTTTCCAAGAGGTCAAGTGACTCTCTCAGACTCACCATTAGTGATACAAGCAACTCTCCTGGCTCAATCATCTTTCTCCTGTACCATTCCTGAGGACCATACACAAAAAGAAGCATGGTGAATTTCATCCAGCAGGTACCCACAGTGGTGCTAACCACCATGCTATATTTGAAAGTGTAACAGACATTCTTTTCTTGCTGTCAAAGGCAGACAGGATTGAGCCACATGGCTATAGGAGTGGAGAACTGGGCTCCAGCCCAATCTCTGCTCTGATTCACTGTTTTGCAGGTGTTACTGTGCCCTGCCTACCTCCCATCAGTTCCTCAGAAGTTGGCTTAATTTCCAACTGCTAGTACCTGTCTTTCTTGCCTGATGTGGTTACTGTAGGTCACTCTGACAATGGGCAGAAGTTAGAAGGGCTTGGAGATTAATATCCTCACCCCAAAGTAGAAGTCAACCCCTGATAATAGAAAAATGAGTGATCAGTGCCCAGCTCTTGGGTCTCTGATGCATGACTCCAGAATATGTATTCTGCACTATGCTCAGTGCATGGCATTATGTCTAAGCCATAGTTATCCACAGTGGTAACTTGCCTAGAACATGCCCTTTGGTTTCCTTCCCTCCCCTGTCTTCTCATCTTCCAAATCACATGCCCTTGGGTAACTTCGTAATAAGTTATCTTCACTTTGTTATGGCTTGTATCTAGATGTGCCTCAAAATCACATGTGCTCATAGATGGAGACTTTCAAAGATGGCTGGATTAGGGTGCAATACTGGGATTAATGTTATGATGCTGGATTGGGGGGTTAGATAAGGAAAGACCCACTCTGGATGCAGTTGGCACCACCCAAAAGGCTGTAGCCTAGGTAGGATAAAAGGGAGAGGATGACTTGTTGTGGCTTCTGTTGTTTTACTGCTGCTGCTTGCTGCCCCCTGCCTGCACTGCCATTCCATGAACTGTTTTTCTTCTGTGATGCTTCTCTGCCATGCCTCCTCCCCTTGCCTTGGCATCAGCTGACTAGGGACTGAAACCTCTACAAACTGTGAGCTGAAATAAATCTTTCCTCCCTTGGCTCCGAGAGTTGTATATTTTGTCTCAGTAATGAGAAAAGTAACATGATACACTTGAATCCTTATTTTAGGGTTTTCTTCTAGAAGAATGCATATAAAGACACCTCCCTAAATCTTTGGCTGAAATGACCATGAGATATGTCCTTTGCTTTCTTGTGCACACAATTCATGTAGGCTTACCTGAATGTTTGTGGATGGATAAAAAGATTGAGAACATAGGATAAAAGGTCTTCTTGCACACATGAGACCTAAATGACTTGGGTCATAGAAAGTTATCTGTGGTCAGATCTTTCTTGGAAGGAGAATGAGGTCCCCACAAATAGTACACCTTTAAAAGATATTTCACTGTATCCATTAAGAGAGGCTTATAAATTCTGGAAGTACTATTTTGTTTCAGGAACTTTGAAGCCCAATATTCTTTTTTTCTCTCTCAGAGAGAAAGCCTGCATAAAACTGTTTTTAATTAACAACATGTAGTTAAACTAATATTGGTTCATTAGGTAGAGTGAGAATTTCTACCAAGGATAACTTTCAAAGGAAGAAAGTACCAATCTGATCTATGTTGACTATAAGACATCATTTTTCAGGCAGCTTAGTAGAGGCAAGACAGGGCCGATTTATTTAGATCATTAACCTTGAGAAATAAAACTGCAGAGCCAGGCACAGGGTTTGTAAAATGGTTACCTCACCCACATTGGAGTTCTTCACTTCTCAGTAGAAAAGAGAGAATGATGGAAAGAGCAGAGTATTTGATGTTGTATTGCTGTCCAAAAAGCTTTGGATAGTCTTTTCCTCTGCCTTACACTAGCTGGCATAGAGAACACATATCCATTTTATGCTTAAATGTGCCTCCTTCTCCTTGATTTGGGGCTGCTTACTGACCAATCTCTGGGACAAGCCACTGTGAGGACACTTGGTTATATTAACAAGATAATAATTTAATAATCACAAACCCCAGGCAGATCTAGACAAAGAACTAAAGAGTGAATGAGAAGGCAAGTAGAACAAAGTTCTTTACCTTCCTCAAGAGATAAAGGTGTAGAGTGTCAGGGCAGGTTTAGTGGAAATGGCCCCTGCTCAGGGTTTGTACTTTATGTGTTCAGGTGCTAAGAATGCTAAACCTCGACATCTTCATACTTAATGTTTAACTTTGGAATAGTTTTATGTTTGAGGACAAGTTGCCAAGATACTACAGACAGTTCCCTTTACCAGTTTCTTCTGTTGTTTGCATCTTACATTAGCATCATGCATTTGTTGTCAAAATGTAGAAATCAACACTGGTACAACATTATTAACCAAACTCTAGAGTTTTTGCAGATTTCACCAGTTTTTCCATTTGTGCTTTTTTTCCTGATCCAAGATCCCATCCAGGAAACCATCACATAATGCCTAATTGTCCTATCTCCTGTCTGTGACAGTTTCTTATTCTTTCCTTATTTTTCATGACCTTGGCAATTTTAAAAAGTATTTTCCAGGTATTTTATCAACTGTCCCTGAAATTAGACCGACATCAGAAGTTTGGCAAAGAATGTAATAGAGTGATGTATCTTTCCCAATACATCTCATCCAGGGTTGCATACTGTCAACATGACTTTTCAGTAGTTATTATTATCCTGGTCATCAAAATCTGATTTTTAAGTAACTGATTTCCAGTTTCAGAGCAGGAATATGACTGGTAAGAATGTTTTCTTGGGGCAGAGTCAAATAGTACATTCTGAAAGAGGATGGGGGATCTATTCTTCCAGAGTGAGGAGGGAAAATTTGTTTTTGAGAACTAAGAACTAACTTGGCCATGGCTCATAAGCAGTTAGAAAACTGGACAAAGTATATGAAGCAACCATTTTCCAACATTGAGCAAAGGCAGAACAGAATTTTGAACCTTTATAGCCACTTCATTTATAATACCCAAAAACTGGGAAAACCCAAAGGTTTTCTAACATGTGGATAGATAACTGAATAGTATATGTTCATAAACAATATTTCTCAGCCATAAAGAAGAGTAAACTGCCAATAGGTGCAATAATATAAACGAGTTTCAAAAACACTCTAAATGACTGAAATCAGATACAGATGAGCACATAGTGTATGACTCAATTTGTGGAAAATTCTAAAAGTGAACAAATAGTTTGCAGTGACAGGAAGGACTACTCAAGGATTTGTATTTTGACTGGGATGGTGATTCTATATCTATCTATCTATCTATCTATCTATCTATCTATCTATCTATCATCTATCAATATATATTCAAGCTATACATTAAAATAGGCACATTCTATTTTATATAAATTATAAGGCCATAAGGAGACCAGCCTGGGCTACAAAGTGAGCTCAAGGCCAGTCTGATTGGCATAGTGAGACCCTGTCTCAAAAAGACAAGGGCCAGGTATCTAGCTCAGTGGCCTAAGTGCCTGCCTGGCAAACGTGAGGTCACAAGTTTGATCCCTGGTGCCACACACAAAAAAATAAATAAATAAATGAGGCCATAATACTGATGTATAAAGTAAAAATAGAAAATAAATAGTGACAGACTCAGGAAAGTAGTTTTTTAAACATAAGCAACAGAACAGGAAGTGAGGCTATGAACAAGAAATGAGGCTGATACCCGAGAGTGTCAAAGGCAGAATTAAAAGAGGTAGAGAGGTCAAGGAGATGTATAGATCAAGAACACAGAGTTCCAAAGAGCCGAGTGTCTTTCACTGATGGTTCTTGAGAGTGGGGCAATGGTTTAGAGACCTGGCCTCCTCAACCCTCTTTCCTAATCCTGACCAGATCTCTCCTGGTCTTCTCACACAACACTCAATACTAAATTATTTTGCATCCTTAATCTATAGGATCTATAATTTTCTCAATGAGATGGTAAAATGAGTTTTTCTCCTTTTTATCAATATGAATATTTAAATGTCTAGAGATGCAGATGAGAAAAGCAAATGTCTTGCTGTTTAATTCATTTAGTTCATATAACCGTTTCAGTCATGCACATAAAATAATAGATTATCTTAGAGCATTCTTTTCCTCTGTGCTCCCATTTTATGAAACAATTTCATATGGACTCTGCTTTGGACTGTTTGTGTTCCCTAAATTCATATGTTGAAATCCTAATCCCCAGTGTGATGGTTTTAGGAGGTGGGGCCTCTGAGAGGTAACTTAAATTAGATGAGGTCATGAGGGTGGAGCTCTTGTGAATGGTGTTAGTGCCTTTCTAAAAGGGATCCCAAGACAGCCTTACTCTGTTTTCATGAGAGGCAGGTAAGACAAGCAGTTATCTGTAGCCCTAAAAAGGTCTTTGTTGCACTCTAATTATGCTGGAGACTTGATCTCAGACTTATAGCCTCCAGGACTGTGAGAATTAAATTTCTCTTGTTTAAGCCATCCAGCCTTTGGTAATTTTGTATAGCCACCCAGATTGTCTAAAATAGTCTCTTTATATATGTCATGGCATCTGTGTTTTCATGATTCCCTCCATCACCCAGAAAAGATGACACTCTCTATATTGCTATAGTGAGCATTCTCTATGTTCGTGCTCTTGGGGACCCAGTTGTGTCAAGACTGGCTGGCCCTGGATGTAGCTGCCATGGAGAGGGTGGTTGCTGTGGTTATTTAGCCAGTGGTCTGTGCTGGCAGATTCAACATAGGCAAGCTGGAAGGAATAGAGGGAACAGCCACCGAGTTCAAAGCATAACCACTCCTCTGCAGTACATGGAGCATATCCTAAAAGCATTCTTTAAAGGGAGGCCTTTCTGGCCAATCAATTTGGCCAGATAGATCATTTTCAGTTTTGGCCACCCCAGGGGTGTTTATTCACACAGTCTGTGAAGCCCGAAGCTCTTAGCAGCTGTCCCTAAATTAGCTTCTGAGTCTCTGTTGGGAAAATAAATAAATAAATAAATAAACAAAAACCACACACAGACTGGAGAAAAGCATCATGTTCTCTGGTGGCTTGTTATTTTACAAATAACTATCTAAATTCAACTTTGTACGAGCCAAACTCAGAAGAGACTGGGGAGGGAATCTCGCGTGATTGGGTCATACCCTTCCTGAACAAGTTGTTCAGATAGACAGCAGCTTAATAAAAAATTTAAAACTCTCGATATTGGCATAATCATTGTTTTAAAATGTCTAGTTTTGAGTATTTTAATACCAGTTAACTATATCATTAATTCCAAAGTGTTGTAAATATGGAACAAGAAAACAGAAAACATAATACAACTAAAAGGCAAACCCACTATATTTAGTGGTTAAGATCTATGATGTTCCCTAAATGTCTCACAATTTCAGAGGTGAGGATTTTAAAAGGGGAATACATCTCTCTATCTCTATCTCTAAATCTATCTATACATATATCTTTCACTTCTGGGTATGCTCGAATTTCTATCACAGTGATTAAAACTTCTGATAATAACAGAGAAGGTGTTCATTTATTGATTTTTTGATTATAAGGAAATTCTATGTCTAAGTCAAGTCTGTTATTGGATGAGAGTAGTATAATAATTGACACGGTAGCCATATAACTCTCTGTCTTAGTCACTTTCTTTATCACTGAGACACAATATCCAACACCCACAACCTAAAGGGGAAAAGTTTATTTTTGGCTCACTTTTTCAGAACTCTCAGTCCTCCCAAGGCCAGCTGGCTCCAGGCAGAAACAGCATAGTGGCAGGTCCTGGGAGGAGGAAAACTTCACATTGTGCTGGTCAGAAAGCAGAGAGGGAAGGGGAGAACCAGGGAGGGACGTATGTTGTTTCAGGTCACACCCCCAGTGGCCTGCCCCTTCTGACCAAGCCCTACCTCCAGCAGCACACTTAGCTCTGAATTCATCTGTGGATGAATACATGGCTGTCTTGGTAACTTTTTTCTTGCTGAGACAAAATACATGATGCCCAAAGTGAAGTAAGGAGAGGTTTATTTCTTACAGTTTTGGGGTTTTCAGTCCATATTCAGCTGGTTCCAAGACAGGGTGGCCTGGCTGAGGGGTGGCCATTCATGGCAGCTGCAAGCAGCAAGAGCAAACTGTGCAAAAGAGGAGAAAAACACGCCCCCATTCTGACCTTACATTGTATGTCGGCTCCACCGCTGGGCGGGTGCAGGACTCACACTGCCAATCTCAGCACTAGACAATGAATCAATCACAATGCTAGAGTCAGCCGCTTTCATCGGCTACATGAGGCTCGTGGGGGGGGGTCATCTATATACGAACCATAGCAATGGCAGAATACAGTGCCTCCATGGTCCAATCACCTTTTAAAATCCTTGCCTCTGAAAGTGTGAGGCCTTTGGGGGAACATCTTGGATCTAAACCACAACACCCTTGATAGGAATTACTTTTGAATGGGTTTCAAGATTGCAGGACACTTTGGGGTATTTCATGCCTTTACACCTGTGCACCCATGCACCTGTTAATTCTTCTGCTGGAGACCACTTTCCCCTGACACTTCTTCATTTATCAGCCTTGAAAGCTCCTATCCATTTGTCAAAACCCATTTGAAACTTTACCATTTTTGTGTGATTTTTCCTGAGATCCCTTGTTGCTCCTTCCCATCCCCTGGTAGAATGAACTCCTTCTGGCTCTATTCTTTGGTTTATTTTGTAAGCTTTTACTGTATTTTTATGCTGAACTGAAATTGTTTTGTTTGTGCCTTTCAGTAGACTAGGAACATCTTTGGGAAGATGGTTTGTATTTTTTCCACTACTGTATCATAATGCTTGAGTAGTAGCACATTTTCCGAGTAGAAAATGTTGGAGGATGACTTTCTAAGCAAAGTCAACATCTAGTTGCTCACTGGTAAAGGCTGTTTTAAGTGCTAAAGAGTCACCCAGGTGATATGAATTCCACACTTGTTATTCAACCTCCTGTATTTACCCTGGAGTCTTTAGAGGCCTTGTACACTGATTGTCCTTTGTCACCCTTGACCAAAGTGTTAATCATGCCAATTGCCTCCCCACTCTGCTTATCTTCCTTATGCACCTTTCTTGAGAATCTGCTGCTTTGCTAACTCCTGATAGCTGCAGAGCAGTCTCACTTTTCTTTTTACCTCCAGAAATCCTGTAGGAAACTAGATTTCCCACCTGAGGCTCAGAGCAGTTGAGCTATTTGCCCATGTTGCACACTTAGCAAATGGAAAGTGGGAATTGAAAGTCAGGTCTTGTGATTCTAAATCTAGACCTGATGTACTTTTCAGAATGTGAAAGCTCCCTTGTCTATACGCCCACCACTGTGCTATGTATTACAAGGCAAGTTGAAAGGGTGGATTTCATCACCTTGTAGAAGAAAGAGACACATTTGAAAGCAAAGAGACAATAGAGGTTTAACGTGGAGAACCGAAGAGGGAATGTGAGAGTTTTAAAAGCAGCCCCTGTCAGTTGGAAGCTGGTCTGGAGCTCAGAGCTGGTGAACACACATCAACAGTTTCACAAATGACCAACATCAGACAAGGTCCCTTGGTGACTATGATGGAGCAAGATAAACACCGTACTCTTCCATAATCGCATCTGAGCACAAATGAAAAGCATTGCCCCAACCATAGAAATGACGAAGCATCCTTATTTCCTGGCTTATGTGAATGACTCCTTCTCTGCCAATTATAGTTTTAGCTCTTCTTCCTCCCTGTAACCTCTAAGTAAGACTGATTAAGGTGTATACTTTTGGACACTTCCTCACTTCATGATGCTTCCAATCCAGAGGAGGCCCTGCTGTGCGAAACCCTTCCCAGACCACACAGTAAAACCCAATCCTACTATGAATTCCTGCTCAGAGTCTCTTACTGAGTCCCTTCCTGTTCCTCTGTATTGTACCACCCTCCTCAACCCACCGAATCAGTAAAACCAGCCTAGTTTGTCAAAAGTGTCTTCCTAGCACTTGCTGACTAATGAGCATCAACAGACAAAGACATGGTGGGATATTTTTAAGAAACACCAGAAGGACAGTCCCAATAATCCTAATTCAAGGGATGCTGGAGACCTTTGGAAGTCTTTGAATTTCAGTTTCCCCATTTCTCCTGTCTCTTCCTTTCTGAAAGGAAGCAAAGACCCTTTTAATACCTCCTTCTGTCTGCTAATCATGGGAACATAGTGTGGAGTAGTAGTTTTCAACCTTGGTTGCATGTTGAAGTCATTTGGGTATTTTCTGAAAATTTGGGTATGTTTGTAGTATGTAACAGTGGTGTTTGTTTCGGGAATATATCCAAAGGTGTAAAATAGGGCCTAACATGTAGTAGATGCTCAATTAAATGTCTGTTGAATGAATGAATGTTATCTGTTAGCCTTTAAGCCTAAGCATTATTTGTTAACCCAACATTTACATGAGCACCTCTTACAGGTAAGACTGTGTGTTATAGTACAATCTAATGGAGCTTCACCTTGAGGTTCTTGAATTGCTGGGCTTTGGGGAGAGACTAGGAGAGATATACAAAAGTCAAATAGCATGAGTCTGGCACAGCCCTGAAGATCAGAACATTCGCATCTGCAGACATAGCCAACTTTTTATCTTTTAGCTGTCAGGAAAAAAAAAATATCAGGGACCAGAGAATAGGGCTATCATCCTCAGCTCCTTGGCTGTGGTGCACCAGGCACCATGGCTCTAGTGGTGGGTGTATTCTGTGTCCTGTTCAGCTGTGGTCTTGGGAAATTGGCCTTGATTTGTGTCATCACAGACATCCTCCTTGTTGGGGACCAGGCTGGCTGCATGGATACCTACTAGAGTTCAGAGCTTATTTCTCATTGATCCTGTTTATTCCTTCTCAAGTGCATTCTTAACTAGATCTCCATGGTACTGGTCATTTGACATAGCAATAAATCTAGGAACAGTGTGTATGCAATTTTATTTCTTTATTTTGTATACTAAGGGCCTTCTTTTTCTGGAAATATCTTTCTATTTTCATTTAGCACAGACATCCACTGAGTGTAAAGTGCCCACATTTGTGCTAGGAACCAGGGATAGTGTGTGAGCAATACCTTCTGGAATTAGCATTGTTCAGTAAAACCATGATATGATTTTCTATCTGCCCTGCCCACAAAGGGGGTCACGAGCCGCCTGTGGCTACTGAGCACTCAAAATGTGGCTGATGTGACTGGGAATTGATTTTTAAATTTTACTCTATCTGAATTAATTCACATCAAAATGTAAATAGTCCATGCTGTTTTTAGTGGCTGCCATATTTGATAACACAGAATTAGTGCATAAGAAGCACATATCCTTCAAATATACAATGATAATTTCGCTTGTGTGTTTGAAGGAGAAACACAGAAGGCTTTTAGACCTTATATCAGGGACATGTGGCCTCCTTTGGGGAATGGGTAGCCTTCCCCTGAAGAAGTGACATTTTAGGACCTTCAAAATCTGCCCAGGACTTTTCAGAGGGAGTCTGAAAAATACCACTATGAGAGATTCACCATTACATTATCACTTCCTTTTAATTGCTTTTGCTTCCTCTTGTCTCTAAGATTTTCCCTTCTACCTCCCTGATTCTTGTTCAGCCCCAGATAGTTGTACCAATGCAAATAAATCCATAAGAGGAGCCTTGAGTCTCCCAACTAAACACTTCTTCATTGTATTCAAGTAAATAAAAGTCAAAACGTGCACCATGTCTTTAGTTACTGTTGATCATATTTATACAATTTGTGTCTTACCTTTTCACCTGTCATATACAAATATCTTCTTATGTCATTAAAGATTCTTTTTAAACTTAATTCTTATAGCTGTTATCATTTTCCATTCTCTGGCTATATAGTACATTTTTTCAATTTACTTTCTCCTTTTATTGCTCCTTTTACTGCTATTATAAATAATGGTGTGATGAACATCTTATGCAGAAAGCTGTATTTGAATTATTTACTTAGGGTAGACTATCACAGGGGAGGAAGGTAATTACTGAATTAAAGGTCATGAAGTCTTTTATTTTAAGGGTTTTCGATACCTATTGCAAAATTACTTTCTAGAGAATTTGTTCCAATACACAATCTCTTCAGCAATCATGAGAATTCCAAAGCATTCTGCTATTCTCTTTGAAAATCATATAAAGTATGTCTGCATGTTTCTACAGAGACTTCATAACCATTATTTGTAGTGGCTGCATGAGGCTTGATTGCAGTGATGTGCTGTAATCATCCTCTCTCAAAAGAGGCTGCTAATTGATGCTGCTCATGCTGGGCTCCCCTGGTTCTGCCAAATGGAGCGCCTACATCAAGTCACAGATGTCTGCAATCCATCTGGCCCTCCAGGGCTGTTCTGTCACCTTTCCACATCCACGGACACCATTTCTCAGGCACATACTTTCCTCTAATGCTATTCTGAGAAGCAGGGCATTCTTGGATCAACATCCAGATCTACACTGGAAACACTGGTTCTGTTGAGATGTGTTGAAATGAAGGAAACCTGGTACGGGAGTCAGAAGATTTAGAATGAGACCTCTTCTGTCTTCCTCAGCATTCTTTCATTCCATGGCAATCAGGATGTTTTTCATCGCAGTGGACAGAAACCTAATAATTTATGCTGCTTAAACAACACCGACAACAGGATTTATTGTTTCACATAAATAAGCATACTAGAGGAAGTTAGTTTCAGGTATGACTAGATTCAGTTTCGAATACATATTATAGTCCTGATCTTGCTTTCTGATATCTCCATTCTGCAGATCTCTGTGTTGGTTCAGTTCTTAGAAGACAGGCCCTTGGTGGGTCTCAATCATGCTCTCAGGTCTAGTACATGAGTCAGTAAACCAAGGCCTATGGGTTAAATAGAGCTTGTTGCCTATTTTTCTAAATAAGTTTTATCGTATATGAATTGTCTATGGCTGCTTTTTGTGCTAAAGCAACAGAGTTGATGAGCTGTGACAGAGACTGTGCATTGCTTGCAAAGCCTAAAATAGTATTACTATTTGGCTTTTTATAGAAACATTTTGCGAACCCCTGCATTAGTAGAAATTACTCATATTCAATCTAAAAAAACTTCTCCAGATTCAGTGTCCATGCTTGATCAATTATTAATCCCCAGCTACCTGGATTCTTGGTTTCATACTATGTTTTTTGCCTGATCTCTTGGGTTCAGGGACCTAATCTTGGCCCTTCTAACTGGCTAAGACTACAGTTGTCTGAAATGTTTTGCTGACTCCCACCTGCAGTGATTGATGGTCAGCATGGGTATGTTTCCTCTCCAGGCTTTCCTCCCCAGCTCCTGCCCATCAGGAAGGAAGGTCACACCAACTGTCCACTTCCCAAGGAGTCACTACTTTGTGTCACAGGGCAGCTTCTACCACACCTGAGGTAGCTTCACCTCTGTCGGAGTTCAAATGCTTCTTATTCATGAGGAGTTGAAGTTCCTGAAAAATGGACTGTATGCCAGTCTTTGAATCTGATATATGGCCTCGGCATTTCCTTAGGTCAGTGATTTTTTTAATCTCTGTTTTGAATCAGGGGAGGATAGATTCTTTTTATTATTATTCCAAGTGAAATTCAACAGAAAAAATAGATACAATATGGGTTGGATGTATCAGTATATGTGCAGCAGTGTTGAAATCTCAGCTGAGCCCTACCTATCCTCTTCCCCTGTCCCCAGTTCTCCCAATCCTGCCCTGCCCTTAACCCTAATTTACCTTTACTCTTAACTCTAAAATTAATCTATCATGAATCCTAATCTAATCTAATCTAACATAACCTAACCTTAACATTAACCTTTACCTTAGCCCTAAACTCTAAACCCTAACCCTGAATCCCAACTTGAGTCACTGAAGAAGTCTAGGATTTTAAACATAATAGCCATTGTCTTAGAATAACTTTGTAATCATGCTATTCAGCAGGATTTTCTGGATATTCTCCACTGAATGAGGTGAGGCCGAAAGTCTCACCAAAGAGGTGGGATAGGAAGAGAGATATCTTCAATAAGAAAATAAAAATGTAGATCACTGGAAAAGGCTGATGTTGCTAAAGGCATGCTCAGGCAACTAGTAACTAGTAATGTTCGCATTACCATGTCTTCCTTATTTCGAGATCATTTGTAAGGCCTTCCTCTTTGGAGCATATGCCCACTAATGATTTGGGCCATGTCAGACTGGAATTTTATCCCCTTGAGTCTTGACTGATACTTTAATTCTACCTGCCTTAATTTATGATTCCCTGGCATCTATGGTCAATGGAATCTATGTGAATGGAAATTGTAGGATATATAAGAATATATCTTAGAAATACAGGAAAGGGGAGAAAAGGATAGGAAGGTAGGAAGAAAGAATGGGAAATAATCAAGTAAAGTTAAATTCTTCAATGATCATTTGATGCTTACCAGATAAAGAGCAGATATCTTGTTGGCACACACAACCCTGAAATTCAGTATTTCAGTACTATGTAGTTATATAAGTTTCCCCCAATTTGCTATGCTCCGTTGGTCCTCTTGACTCTGTGCTATTTTCTTTCTGGAATGTCTTTACCCTTTATCTGCCTGGATGGATTCTGTCTGTTCCCAAAGTTCTTGCTCAGGTACCATCCTCCATCTACCTTCCTCTGCTTACTATCCCACTTGTCTGTGTCCCCAACTAACATCAATCACAGGGCCCATCCCTTTGTCAGCAAACACTTACTGGGCTTCACTTTGTACCAGGTACCATGCTATATGGTGAGAATGGGCCAACAATAACCTGTCTCAGACCATGTAGTTGAGAAAATAGATACCTAACTAGGAAATTACTCATCTGTGCTGTGATAGGAGTGGCTCAAAGGTTTCTCCTCGCCTGGAAGCTGAGTGTTCTAGAAGGGCCAGAAGTATGATGGAAGAGTCAAACACAGAAACAGCTGGGAACCTGGAAGGGGCAAAAGCAATTTAAGATGGTTTAGTCTATGGGGAGAGTTAGGCAGGAGCCAGGTTATAAAGGGCTTTACCAGTCATGCTGAGGTATTTGGACTCCATTCTTATAGCAATAAAGAAACTACTGAAAACATTAAGCAGGAGATTCACATAATCATACCTGTATTTTGAACACATTTTAAAATTTTCTTTCTGTCTCCTACATAGTAATATCTACTATAACTGAAGGATACTACTAGAAAGAGACTATGTTAAACTCTTTATATAGATCACCTTCATTGATTCACTATTTTATATGGTTGGTGTTACTATATAAATTCTTTATTTCATCATATTGAGATTCAGAGAGCTTAAATGACTTGCTAGAAGTCATGCTTTTAACCATTCAAATAATTTTGCACTTTGTTAATTACCAAAAAATTAACATCTTCATAGTCACTGCTTGAAAGAACTCAGGGCAGATTTGCTTGTAAGATCTTAATCATCCAGTAGATATACTCATGGCTCTTGACAAGGCTTCATTTCCACGTCACCAATGATGACACTGAGGAAGGTGTTGGCCATGTCTTCCCCGGCATGGGCCCAGGTCAAGTAGAAACTCAGATCTTGATGACTTCTTTATTTTGATGGGCTCTGTGATGTTGGTTCCATTGCACTGAAAGAAATAACTATGAGGCTATGATGAAAGCATGAATAAGTTATTCTTCTCACACAGACTCAAAAGAACAAGGCTTCCTTCTCATCCTCAGAAGGGCAGAGGGCTGAGTGATGCATAGGGTTAAAGGGATCCCAAAGGTCATGTCCACTGCTTGTGGGTGGTGTTGTCCCTTCAGTCAGGAAAAGGATACCTGTTTGGACTGGAGGAGCAGAACACTGCAGGTTTGGGCATAAGTGCTGCTTTATTGACTTCTTCTTCTTCTTCTCCTTCTTCTTCTTCTTCTTCTTCTTCTTCTTCTTCTTCTTCTTCTTCTTCTTCTTCTTCTTCAATTCTCTTGTTTTCCTCCTCTCAATCTTGTCTTTGCATCACTGCCCTTGTCATTCTCATTACTGTTGTCGTCATCACATTACCACTCCCTCATTTCCTTTTTCTTTTGCTTTAGCAGGAATTGAACCCAGGGCCTTGACACTGAGCGACATCTTCATTTGTTTTTATTTTTTATTTTGAGACAGAGTCTTGCTAAATTACTGAAAGTGGGTTTGAACTTGCAATCTTCCTGCCTTAGCTTCCAGAGTACTGGGATTACAGGGCACCACAATGCCCTGTTGTTAGTTCCTCTGACTAAGTTCTTGCTTAGTCCTAGCCACTGTGCTTAGCATTTTACCCTTCACCTCGCTTCATCCACAGACTTAATTGTTGTAGGTGGTTTTCATCATCACTGCAGATGGTAGTTCCCTAGTCTCACAGAGGTGAAGTAATTAGCCCAAGGTCATAGAACAATCTCTGAGATCAGCATTGTCTCTTTTGTAAAATTAATATTCATCCCATAGATGCCAGAAGTTTTCAGTTTATTTTCAGGAGTTAAGGAAATTAAAAGATGAAGCTCTTCTGCTCTGTTAACTGAAGGCTGCTATGGACTCACTGAAAGAGATTTAGGGTTATTATTCTTGAGCGGCAGTTGTTCCCTGCTTCAGAAGAGCTGCTTTTCTTTTGACTAATCGTTAAATTTATGTTCATGATTATTTCTGGAGGGAAATTCAGAGTTGAACCGTTTTACATAGTAAATCAGAGGCATGGGGGGGGATGGGTGCTAGATCTAAAGACTGCATGGCGACCACAGTGCTGTCTGGCTTCTCTTGGTGAATCTGCCAAAAAAAAATAAGAGCCCTGATTCCCAAGCCCACAGTCACCTGTTTCACCAGCAGAACTTTTTGGTTCCCTGGGGGACTGAAGGACTGAAGGCAACAATCTTCTCCAGGAAAACCTGCCTGAATTGAAGATGTTATTTTCTACCTCCACCCCCATTCAGGTAAGCACCTTTCTCTTTCTCCTTTAGCAACCACCCAGCCATTTTTAGGAGACAGCATAACGTGATGGGAAGGCAGGTGGGAGTGCAAATCTAACTTCTAATGCTTATGGGCTACTGCGCAACTTGGGACAGTTTACCTCCCCGGTCTTTTTTCTTTATTTTTTTATCTATAAAATGCAAATAATGCCAACTGCTCCATAAAGATGCCATGGCATTTAAATGAGATGATCCGTGTAAGCTGCTTGACACATCTTTGATGCCAATAAATATCGACATTGACTCACGGAAGTAAACTCGCCCTTCTCTTTCCCCCGCTAAGTATGAATTCTGTAACGTGTTGAAGGAGATATGAAATCAATAGGTTTGGAATGGATCAGTTTGAGGCTAATACAGGTCTGTTAGCACATCAGCCAGCTCAACTAGGAATCATTTCCTCTTTCCCTTATTACGTAGATGTCAGCTGCTCACTTATCCTACTCTTTGGGCCCCCTCCTTACTGCCTACAAATAAAATCCATTCACACAAAAGACACAATGAGCTAAGCAGAATTTATCTAAGATGTTATAGAGGAAACACAGGAATGGGTTTCTACCATATTGTGCATGGCAGGCAACCTGAACCCTCACCCTGGCCTCTTATTATATCATCCCTGTGTCTTTCTCCACCAGCGCCCTGTACAGTGCCCCAGACCCCTTTTTCTCTATTAGCACAGCAACTTTTCTCCATACCAAAATCAAAAATTTCACTCAGTAGTGTTTGTCAAAATAAAATAATCTCGAGGTAACTGTGATCACCTTTATTCGCAACACCTTCACGCTGTCGTGATTTATATGTAAGTTTTGAGATCTATGCTTTACCGAGTGACTCCTAAACAAGACAGGGCTCTTTCCATGAGAAGTTATCACGCCAGGGAGTAAGTGGGGGAAAATCTTGCTTCACCTCATTACATGTAAAATGAGACTGTTGGTGAATTCCAGACAGCTTCATCGTTTAAGTCTCTTTATACTCCATAAATGACCAGCTTCAGGCTGTATTGGGGAAAAGAAATCCCATGGTGGTTTCAACGTTTGTTTAAAGGTAAGTCTTAGAATGAAACCCTGCCAGGCTTCCATGTAATTTCATTAGAATCAGAGTTCAATATCAAGAATCACTGCACACTGTCCCTATTTATTCTTATGCCATGTAGACAGGTACAAAGGATCTGCGGAATTTAGCTCCACTTGTGATCTTATTTTTGATTTGATTCCTGTTCTAATTCATGCCATTTATTTATTTATTTATGTATTTGGATATGTATAGGACACTGTCTAGGTGTTAGGTATAGTGTTAGGTACTGGAAACATGAGAAAGAAAGGTCGATACAAACCCTGCCTTTATAGTCGTGTGTGTGTGTTTGTGTGTACATTAATCAGATTATCACACTAATAAAATAGGACCAAAGTGAGGTATATGCAGCAAAGGAAGAGCCTGAACCAGGAAACCTATCCAGGTAGGGACAGCAAGGAGGAGTTTCCTGACTTCCTTGCCTCTGTCCCTGGCTGTGAACCTGACTCCTTCCTCTGCTTATGTGTTCTGTTTCGATGTTCGCAGTAGTCTCAATATGGACTCCAGAAGTGGCCTAGGGAGACACAGGAATAGATGGAGGCAAATAAAGTCAATGGCAAGTTCAGGAGACTGATAGGAGAGAAAGTACCCACCTGCCCTGGAGGACATCAAGGAAAGCTCCTTGATGAGGAGAGGAGAGGATGCTTGAACTAGCTTTCATAGGGAAAATCAGGAGCTAGACAGGCCAAACAGGGATGGGGCAGAAGGGCGGTACAGGCAGAAAAAAAACATGTGAGGAAAGGAAGGTTCACAAAACAATGGTTCCAGGAAGAGAACTGGTATGTGTACGTATGTGTGTGTGTGTGTGTGTGCCAGAGATATCGTGTAGTGGGGGCTTACAGTCATAAACAATGAGGCTGAGAGGCAGCCTCAGTCTCCCGTCAGAATTGAGCGTCCACATAGAGTGTAGTGATAGAATTATGTAGAGAAAATGGGACCAACAGCCAGGCCACCTCAGATACTCATTGACTTCATTACGGACCTCTCTTTAAACATACGTGCACACACACAGTGTAGGCAGGTATTTTATTTTTCTTGTATTTCGTCTCTTATTTCTAGACACCTCTTTAAGCTCTTATTTGTAGAGACCCAGTTTTTCCTGGCTGATTGTCCAAATATCTCTTGCTGCTTAGCCAGGTTGTATGTTCCTTCTGTGACAGTAACAAGGGTATGCACCTTGGGAGGGACTGCCCAGAATATCTGGGGGTGAGACAATGGTGAATGTGTAAATCACATAAGAAATATTGAACGTTGGGAGCCAGCAAACAATAATATGCCACTTTATTCCACTCCTGCCCGAGGTTTATATATGTTACTGTCACTTTTATACTGTTCTCCACCACTGGTAATTTTCTCTCAATCTAATTTTTATTTCCCAAGGGTCTACCGAGGTTAAAAGTGCTGGAAAACCAATGACTATTCTTTTGCCAAGGGATACTAAATTAAATTAACACTGCTAGTGGCCAGCTCTGGTCAGAACTATTTATATGTAAATAGGTGAAGACCTCTCAAGGCATTGCTACAATTATTAGTTGTTCATTCCAGATGTTGACCATAATACCAGAGGTCATGAACAGAACTCAGAAGGAGGGGAGGAATTAGTTTCTGTTCAACCGGGTCTTCTCTTGCCTGAGCTAATTTTCTGTAGTTTAGTCATCTAGCCCATGATGAACTCTTTCCTGCTGGCTTTATGAATAGAGGTAAAAGCATTCTTAGACTCAGACAGTGAAAATAGGAATGGAAGGGTTAAACCCCATCCCCTCTGCTTTGACTGTCATGTTGTCCTGATTTCTTGTGTCCAATCGGTGCAGTCATAATTTACATACTGCTTCCTGGATGGCCAGATCAGTTACATCGTCCACAGACTCCTCCTTCATAACGCCCTCAGGATTAGGGTGTTTTAAAGGGGTGAACATTTACGGAAAGGGCCCTCCCACCAAGGGACACCTTGTTTGTAGAAAATACAGCCCAGTATTCTACTTCAGGGTCTCTGGTTGGATTTGCAGTCAGTGGATTATGGATGCTTGCTTAAAAATATATTCCAGGGCTTGGCTCACTTACGCTGCTTTTTTCCTTGTCCTATGTGGAAGGGACTCCACACTAGTGTTGTTCTTGAAGCTGCTATCACTCACGTGACCAGATGACTACTGGGCTGCCTTCAGAATTTATAACTTGTTTTTGTGCTTTTGAGTCCACGTGAATGACTCCTTAAATCAGGTCCCTTGAGAGAGGGCACTTAATGAAAAGGAGCTTTATTTCAATAAAAGAGATGGTAGGTTGTCTCCACCTCCCAGTGCTCCCTTGTGCAGTTCTTGCTCTAGAATAAAAGAGATCTTGGAGGGTCTGATGTGGGGCTCTAGTGCCTCTATCAGTGGCTCCCTTAGTACCATAGTTTAGCCGAATGGTTTACCAACATAATTGATTTCCCTGTTGAGACAAATTGAAACACACTCAGCCTCTCTCCATATAGGTAGTTTTGAATTCAACCACTGTGGATTTTTAGGACCATACTATCTAGGCTCCTATAGAATTTGTTTTTTCTATTACATTTCCCTTAGAATAGATCTTAACTCTCACAAGGACTGAAGCCCTGGCTCAGAGAATTCAATACGGGTCCCCTTGCTGACACTTTTATAAACCCCTTCTCTCCGTGGTCCCATTTGCAGGCCTGAATGAAAAATGTTGTACCTTAACCTAGGCTTATTTATTTATTTATTTTACCTCTTTTGTGGTGCTGAAGATTGAACCCAGGGTCAACCCCAGTCCCATGTTTAAAAAATTATTTTGAGACAGGGTCTCAGTGAATTGCAAATTTGCCCAGATTGGGATCTAACTTGCAATCTTCCTGCCTCAGTCTCCCAGAGTTGGGATTGCAAGTGTGTGCCACCACACTCAATTTAATCTAGGTTCTTGGGCATAGTCTAGTCCATGGAGTACATAAAGGCAGCCCTGAAGGCAGCATTTACTTGCCAACCGCATTCCTTGACTATGTCCTTCTGGAAGAAGGGACATCTTCTTCCTTGTGTCAGGGCATGGTCAGCTCGCCTGTCCCTACCCTCAGAGGATAAAAGCTATTGCTAAATGGTATAAAGATGCAGTGTGTTCAACAAAAGGAATCTGGCCATGGGAGGTGTGTGTGCTTGCAAGACCGCTAGTTCTCTGAGAGACATTATATAGATTAGTAGCAATATTTACTCAGAGCCAGGAAACTTACACTTTGCCTGGGGGCCACATGAAATGAATATGGTTTATTTCGTGCCTTAACTGCTGGGGAGCTTGGAGCTGCATGCCTTTTTCACCGGAATAAATGTATAAGATCTTGAGAAGCAAATTTTTGCATTGCATTTTGCCCTAATATTTACCCAGATCTGAGTTTTAATTTTACAAGTTGTTGCCTGAATTGCCACAAGATTTGTACCTTGGTAGTATGCTTTTTTAAAAAACGATGCTGTTGATAAAGCCAACAAACTACAGAATGAATGGACCAGGATTTTTCCAGGTCAGGATATTTCACAGCTTGTGAGAAATGCCTTCCCTCTTGTTCTTCTATCTTTTACAGCCTCATTGATGCATCCTCCCAGGTTGGCTGGACACTTTCAAGACACAAAGCAGTTCTCATTATATCCAGTGGTTTGGCCATTTGATGGTAAACAGGGGAAAGAGTAGTAAAGTGCATAGCCAATAAAAGAGATACTATGTTATTGAACCGATATCAACAATGCATTTATTAAGGGGAAATATTTTCCCACAAGTTCTCATGAAATTATTTCAGTAGAATTATGGCTGTGGGATAAGTACATTTTGTCACTGTCAACCTGAGAGTGTGGCTTTCCTAGGGCTACCCATCTCTTTCGCTTCACCAGAACAGTAAGGAAGGAATTTAAGAGGCCATTCCATGAAGCAAAATTTCCGGCCAAAATTGTATTGACCACTTAGTCAGTATCCCTCTATGCAAATCACACAATCCAGTCATATACATAATATGCATATGACTTTATTCTTACAGACAGTTGGAGAGTGTTTATCTCTATACTGGAGAAATTGATATAAACAAACTGTGACCACACCCTTTTTTAAATGGTGCATGTGTTAGGCTGCAGAGTTCATAAATTAGCTTTTTAGAGAGCAATCATAATCAAATGCACTTAGTATTCACACATTGTAATTTGAACATTAAAAATCTTGAACAAAGATCACGATCTTGGATGGTATTAAATAAAAAAAAAAAAACCTCCCCCGGAATTGCATTTATTAGCTCCTGATTTCTGATTTATGTTTCATTAGCCTGTGGTGATAAGTATGGAGCCATATAAAAGAAAAGCATGAATCCCCATTTTGAAACATTAAATCTAGATTCTTGACGATAACCTGTTTTTGTGCTGCTATTAGGGGAGCGCCAGCTTGTACCCACATCCAGTTATTAATCTGTGAAATGTTGTCTCTCTGGTGTGTTATGTTCTTTCTAAGTCTGCTGCACTTAAGCACCACCGACTAAGTGGGTTATTAAATAGGAAAGAGAAATGAATCAATCAAGTGTATTCAAATGCTTGGTCTCCAGCATTGTTCTTTGACTTCATTATTTAGGCATTAAATTCCATGTAACACTCGATGTAATTGTCGTTACAGAGGGGCCTGATTTGTGGGGGACTAGCTCTCTGGCAATTACGGTTTTAGGTTTACAAGCACACCAGAAATCCTTGCAACTGATAGCACCGTTAACATGGCTTCCGCAATCGCATCTTTCAATAGGAATGCAGCTGGTGGTGTTGTGGAGCTGTCATGTTCATTAGAGAATGGAACTGGTCTTTGCAGTAATACAGGAAACAGTTTGCACCCCTGGTCACTCATGACACAAAGTGCTTTGGTGTAGACAGTTTATCCTCTATACCACAAGGCAACTATATCCTATAGGTATAGAGATGGAACACACAGAAAAGTGTAATCCCTATGCATAAGGTTAACAGCCAGACTGTCTGGGCTTGAATTCAGATTCTACCACTTTCCAGCTATGTGATTTTGGGTATGTTACTTAACCTTCTCGTGCTTCATTTTTTGAATCTGAAAATGGAGGTGCCACTGCTGCTGCTGCTGATAATGATGATAATAGTATTGTCTTGAGTTTTCTGTAAAGCAGACACTAAGACAAGGATTGGGCACTAGTAATTTATTTGGAAGGTTCAGAGAATATGGTTATGGGACTAGGGAAGTGAGACAGGTAAGAGAAGGCAGGCAAAAAGGGTATGTCGTTTAGCCAGACATCCCAGAGGGACATAGAAGGTAATCACTCTGGGCAACTCTGCTAGACATCACCTAACACATGGCCCAGGGTTTTCTTTCAGGAGGGAGGGATGAGCTAGGAAGGAGGTTACCAGGAGAGGAGTGGCTCAGTATGCTGTATGGGAGGACAAAGCAGGCTCAGAGGCCCAAGAAAGCTCTGGCAAAGAAATGCAGGTGCTAGAGACTAGGAGTTGAGTCTGTGTGTCCTGCAGTGAGGGGAGTCACCCTTGGCATCTCCTACCTCCGGGCTCATTTTGAGGACTCAAAGAAGGAAACTGTATCAAGTACATAACACAGAGTCTGACTTTAGCAAGACAAGGGAAGCCATGTACTGCCATCTACTCACGTGGGTGAAAGCAGAGCCCATATCAGCATAGTGCCTGGCACAAATAAAGTGCTGAACAAATTCTTGTTAAATAAAATATTTACTCTTTGTAAGAATGGTAAGGAAGCAAGCATGGTTGTTTCTAGGCTCTAAATTTTTGGGTAATTTGTTATACAGTGTTTTATTTACTTTCTAGCTATTGAGACACAATAACCAACACCAGCAAAGAGAGGTATATTTTGGGCCATAGTTTGTAGAGATTCCAGTTCATAGTTGGCAGGCTGTAAGGCAGAGTGGCATGGCAAAGGGGCACAACAGAAGACAGTCAGCTCCTGGCATGGTAGTGGGAAGGGAGGATGAATATATACCCTTCCAGACCATGCCCCAGTAACCCAGTTCCTTCAGCCAGGCTTTACCTCTCAAATCATATTTAACTACAAACTCATCAGTGCACTAACCCACCAATAAGTATCACACCCCATAATCCAATCACCTCTCAAAGGCCCACCAATGAGCTTGTGAGGTGTTATGGAGACATCTAGATGTACACCATTACATGCAGCAATAGATTACTGACTCAGAAGATAATAATTTCTTCTGAGGCTCCTTCTGCTTCTAAGAGCTATTGACAGTTGATGGCCCAGGCACAGAAAGTGATTGTGTGAGTCACCCCAGTGAAAACAGGGACTATAATTTTTGGGTCTGGCTCCTCACTGTCTCAAAAAGGAAATTCAATTTTGTTTAGATATTTCCTTAAGAAAAATTGACCTTTGGCTCAGAAGTGCTTTGACTAGCCCACTTGTCAATCCACCTGTTGCAGGATCAAGTATTGTTGGAGATCCAACTATGGGAATCCAGAAAAATAAGATGTCACCCTAATGGGAGGAGAGTTGAATTCTAGAGTCTGCTGGGTTCCTACAGATTGAAAACTACT
>RJWT010004620.1:0-32819 GCA_004365215.1 Cuniculus paca
TAAGATGATCATGGCACCAATTTAGTAAAAAAAGTAAGCCCTTACACAAACACACACACACACACACACACACAGTGATTAGTTATGTCAATAGCACAGAAGGCAACTAAAATGTATCCCAAAATAGGATAATTTCAGGGACGAAGTTAGTAAAGTTTCTTTGAATTCCAAACTATAAAGTGACTATCCCTGGGGTCTGTATTGTCACATATTAATAACTGAATAGTCAAGACGTGGAGGAGAATAGACAAATCTCAGAAGAATTTCAAAACTTTCATGAAGCTACTTTGCCCTCAAAAAGGGGAACGTAAGCCCTAACTTCTTAAAGGCTGGCTACACATCGAGACTTCCCTCTCTCCAGTGCGTACTGCTCAGAAAAGAGATCTCGGGAGAATTATTTCCAGCAGAGAAACCAGACAAACAGCACCTCAAAATCCACGTCACCGGTGCTGGGTCATAGACAGTGAGTACTCTTGATAGGGGGTGATGAGAATGGGATTTCTATGATCTTTCTTTCAAAACTCCACAGCCCTCGTCTGACTGCGAGAAAAACACGGGAGATTCTACAGAACACCCGCACTGCAAAACATTAAGCCATCGCGTCCAGGAGAGTCCGAGAAATTGTCACACACCAGACAGCCTGAAGAGACACGGCAACCAAAAGTAATATGGGATCCTGGCTAAGATCCTGGGACAGCAAAGGGGCAGCAGATGAAACCAAAGACATCAGAAAGATGCATAGGCTTTGGTTAGGGTCAGGCATCAACCCTGGTTCCTTAATCGTGACACATTCACCACCCTAATGCAGGGTGATAGTAAGAGAGGAGGCTGGGTCTTGGGTAGTGGGCACCCTGTGCTGTCTGTGTAACTTTCCTGTAAATGCAAAACTGCTCTAAACATAACAGTTTATTAGGAATGGATGGATGAAAGCTGCATGAGCCAGTAGAGAGAAACTCATGAATGCAACAAGAAATGCAGGGCTCAAAGAGAAAGGGCCAGATAATGACTGCCGTTCTCCTTGCTGTGAATATGGATTAGCACCTGGTACCGGAAATCTAGAGCGGTTACCTAGAGAAAGCCCGAGGGGCACAGGAGGTAACTCTAAGACGCTGAGGACTCTCTGCATTTTGACCTCAGTGATGACGACACGGTCACTTTTTTTTTTGGTTTATTATGAGGCAGTACACATAAATCATTCACTTGTATGTATTTATATTTAATAAGCTGATAAAATGCTTTCTTAAATTTAATTTTGCATATCTTCTGGTCTTCAGGATTTCCATAAAATTATATCATAATCTTTTCTTCAGAAGTGTGATTGCTGACTTTGAGGAAAAGTGTTTTTTTTTCATGCCTATTAATATCCCCTTAGCTATTTTTGCAACATTCCACTTTAGAAAGACAAAAATTGTCTTTCTACTGAGAAATATGGATAAACTTATCTCAGGGCAGATAGCATCAACTCATGGGTCAGAATAGACCAAGATATTGTTCTTTATTTTTTTTTTTTCAGTACCAGGGCTTGAACTCACAACCTCGCACTTGCCAGACAGGCACTTACGCCACTATGCTAGATCCCCAGCCTTGTTCTTTACTTTTTAAGAAGATGTGAAATTCTAAATGTTAGAAATGGTACAATTTCTGGAAAATTGCATCTAATATAATCGAAGCAGCACATAAGATGCAAATCTGATTTCCAGTGACCACAGTAATATTTGGCTAATGAAGAGTTAGGAAAACACAATGGTTTCTAATGATTTCTCCGAACTTAATACTTTATCCAGCCATTCTTGTCTAGCATAGTCACAATATTTGGCAGGATTCTGATATTTTTTCAAGAAGGCTCTCTCTATATAAAAAGCATCAATTGTTTACATTTAAAACAGATTCTTTACCACACTTCTGAGAAGCATATCTGTGAATAAAACCACTAATAGAAAACACTATAGATTACTTGTGGACAAATCGTCCACGCTACCCACGTGCACGTTTCTGCCACGTTAACCGAGTAACTAAGTCAGCAGTGCTCGCCCTTCTGGAAGTGGAAGCCGAATGAACTGAACGTCAACAGCCAGCGTGAAGGAAGAGAGGGACTCCTAGACCATAAACACTCGATCTCCGCCTCGGCTCTGTGATCTCCACAAACATGTCATTTTGAAAGGCCTCTGTGTTGCTGGCCTGTCATCAATAGAAGTCCCAGAAACAGACCTAGCTGTGCTTGTTCTCTGTTTATCGCTCACGCTTTCTTCTGCCCAAGCCTTAACAAAGGAGCGGTCGCACTGTTTAGTCTCTCGCTGTGATGAGATGCAAGATCCACAGCCCCGGGCGAGTTTTCTCCAACACACTCTGTTTAGCCCACTGCCGAAATTACAGCATGTGGTTTCAAACGCGGCTATGGGTGTGCATCTTTATTCAAATACGTATAATCTCCAGCCAGAGAAAATCGAGGAAAGCGCATTAAACAGAAAGCTCTCAGCATTTTCACAAAGGAAAAACAAAATAATGTTTGCAGTCCTGTGTTTTCTCTAATTCGATTGTATCTGATCGGTGGCCTAATATTGATAACCCAGTTTCCTGACCAAAGAACAAGAAAATTTTGATTCAGAGTAATCTTATATGTGAGGAAAATGCATACCAGATTAATAACTTCAATAACTCTACCCCAGCTGAAGATACACAGCCAAGAGGATCGAGACTTAAAATTATACTGTCAGTCAAAAAGTGTTTTAATGTCACTTCCCATAATTTTGGTTGCAAATAGCATATGGTTTGAGATCCGTCACCAAAACCTTTATGCTTCGAATCAGAAGAATACCAGCATTTTGTTCCCTTCCCAACTAGTTATTAGAGTTCCTTCTTTAGACCCAAAATCTTCAAGTAGACTAGAGTCACCCTTTACTGTGAAAATAAAATGTTCATCTTTTTTGTGTGTGTGTCTCAAAGTGATGTGGAAAATACAAAGCTACTAAAATCGAGAAGAGTAAGAGGTTCTCGGTTCTTCTTTGAAGTATTAAGTAACTATTGTTTATGGAATTTACAAAAGAACCTTTCATTTTCTTTAGTACAATTTGAATTCGTACATCACGATAACATCTCTCTTGGCTCTAGTGTCACTGGGAAGAAAGCATGCCCCGAATTAAGTGATTTCTTCTGAGCAGAGGACAGAGGTGGGCATTTCCACTGTCCTGGTGCCGATGCTTCTCCTTTCCCCAGAGCTCTACGCCCCCAGCTCTCACCTGCACGGGGCAGTGCCACATCTTCCACACAGGCCTCCTCCCGGGGTCCAACAGCACTCCACAACACTCTGGGCTCTTGAGCTGGAAAAAGCAAAGTTTCCTGAGTAAAATACATTTGGGAAACCCCACATCTTATTTGTAGTTTATGGACAGTCAAAGTGCAAATTAACAGACAGGCTTTCAGTAATATTTGCAAGAGGAATCTGTTTGGTTTTGTTGATGCCACTGTTTCCCCAATTTAGAGTGCCATATGTCCTCAGCGTGAGCACGCACGTGTGCCCATGTGTGTGTGTGCACTTCGGTACATCTGAGTCACCAGTGTGCTCCTGGAGAGGCACTGGGTGGCTGTGTTTCCAGATGACAGGGCTCCTCTGGGACAGGGTGGAGGCTGGACTCCTCTCCAGCGGCTATTCCAGGTGTCCACTCTGTCTCCCACAGGCTTTGTTTCTGTTGCTCACATTTCTGTAACTAGGGCATCTATCCCTTCCAAGATTTCTCCTTACATTCCACACTGATGGCCTATAATACTTTCCGGTCACCAATAAGCACGCATCCTGCGACACTGATAGTTTAGTTATAAAAAGAGCCCTCAGTTTAACGATTAGCAAACCTTTTCTTGGGTTTAAAGGGTGCTTTTCTAAGTCAAGTGCTCTGTATATTTATTATAAAAAATACATCAAAAGTCCAGGTCTTGGGGAAGACCAAAAGGTGCGGTGTGCGGTTTGTTCATCTCTCCCCTGCGTTCTGTGGTTGAGGTGGTCTCGGTACAGGAAGTTCCAGATCACAGTTATTGAAGATCATGCAACTTGTTTCTCACAAAGCAGATCAGTGCGAGCGTTTAGGGGCACAACCTCTCGTGTACCGATTCAGGGACTCGGCTTCTTCCCCTTCCTTAGTGCTGCTGGCGTTTAGATTCAGTCTCCCACCCTTGCTGAATCCTCACCTCCAACCAGGATGGGGAGAGAGAGCGGATGATGCAGCGGAAGATGCTCGGGGGCCAAACCTGCCCGCGAAGTCGCACCGCGGCTGCCCAGACTCAGCTGCTCAGAACTGAGACCTGCATCCTCGCCTGGGGGCCGCGGACGGCCCACTGTATTCCTAGAAGAGAAGGAGACAGAACAACCGGGAAGCTTCTAATACGGGCACTCGGCTGGCATCTGCAAACTACACAGATTTCTGATCCTGAATAACTTTTTATGTGTTGCTTTCATATAATAGTATCTTCACATTGCATGCTGACCTTCAAATGAAATAATTTTGGAACTCAGTCTTTAAAAATAATGTTAAGTGAAACAAATCAAACACACAATCTTAAATATTGCATGGTTTCTCTTATATGAGAAACCAAAATTATAAATAAAGAGAAAAGTAAAAGACAGCTCACAGGAAGTAGGGGGATAGCTCTTTCCCCGAAAGGAAGAGGATTTAGGGAGGGAGGGCAGGGAAAGGGGATGAGGAAAGAAATTGAGGTGTGCCAGGCACATGCTCGGCTCCACGCCAGGGACGTGACCATGACGTACTGCCTGTGCGGACTAATTAAAAAATATCTGTAAAGAGGAAAAATGTATGTTAATCAAAGCCCTCTTACCTAACTCATTTTAATGCATTTAATACATTTTCAGCTTGGACTTATAAGAGTTTTTGTTAAATTCATTTCAAAAGATGATGACTGCTCCTCCCGTATAAGCAGTGGTGTCTCCAGGAGGGAATGTGAACTGGTGGACGGTCTTCTCCACGAGGCCCTCCCTGGCTTCACTGTAAGAGGGTCACAGTTTCCTAGACCCCCTGCCGGGACGAGCTGTTCAGGGTCTCAGGGCAGCCTCTTGTTGGCTCAGGACCTTCACGGGCAGTGGCTGTTCCCTTGGCCTGGTGATGTGAAGACAGCTTTCTGGAGTGTCCCACAGCGTGCGATAGAGAAGCCACTTCCCAGCAGTCTAAGCCACTGGCTTCCTGTACCTTGGTTCCTAGGATTCAGCGTGGTTGGAGCTGGAAGAGAAATCGCTGGCTGGGGAAGGCAAACTGTGGCTAGGAGCAGATTTCCTGGTTCCATGGTAGTCAGGAGCTTCCTAGCCCCAGACAAGAGGCAATTAGGAGAAGTCGGTTGGAATTGGCCTCTTTGTTCTCTATACTCTAAAGGAGCTACGCTAGCACTTCTGTGCTCGCATTCGTACTTTGAATATCTGCAGTTAACTTCACGAATGGACTCAAAGTTCCTGGTGGTCAATTAATCCCTGCAACTCCTAGATGAACATCCCCTAACAGCCTTTACAACTTCTTGCTTATAGAAAATTGCTCTCTGTGATTTTTGAAACATGCATGTCTCCTTTAAAATTACGAAGCTATAACCCACCTTAACATTTTTCTTAAAGGAATTGCATCTATTCAACTTTCACAGAAGGTGACCTTCCAAGCAAGATGATGACAGTTGCAGAAAAGAAAAAAAACCCGAAACATTCAATTCTTAAAATGATACTTGGCAAGGCTGAATGTGTGCAAAGAAAAAAACGTATCTGGACATGTATCTGAAACAGCCCTTTACAGAAAAGGTTCTCAGATTTGTGAAGGGCTCCAGGACCCCACCGAAAACTGAGGGGCAGCTTTCCTGCCTGCCCAGGGAGCGAAGGCTGACGATGTTCACATTATCAGCGCGCAAGGAAATGGTAAAAGATGGCTTCAAATAATTTCAATAGTTGAAATGAGGACTCCTGCTCTTTCCCAGTATAGTGATATCTAACACCTCTCTTGCACTTCATGGCTACAAAAGTTGCCAAGGGAGATTTTCTCGGTGCCATTATATCACGCTGTCTGCTTTGCAAAGGACTGGAATCATCAGTCTGATTCATCTCATGCCAGTTGCTGATGCTACAATCCCACAGAAAATGACTAAAATTTAACACATTTTTACACAAAGATTTACCACTGAGCAACATTCATCATCTCTTCAATGCATATTTTTTAAGTCCTTTACAGAAAACAGTCTTCAGTGTCTCACAATAAAGGCCAGAAAGAGAGTATTCTTTGCAATGTCCAAGTTTGTGAGATTTTTGGCTCACAGGGAAGAAGGCATTACACGGAGAAGGAGAAAATGAGGTGTAGCATTTTCATTTCATCGCAAGTTAAATAGACGAGGCTGTTTCCATTGGAAACTGTGACAAATGTTAACCTGAATTTCCTGTGTTACTTTTAAGTTGCTTGGAATTGGCTTTATATGCATACATATCTGAGGTGTAGACTATATTAGGCACAAATTACGAAGTAGATCCAAAAAGTGTAGCTTGGGCATCTTTTTATAAAACCAAACCACTGCAAGCTAGAGAATGTGAAACTAAAATCTTTTTTCATCTTTGATCTTTCATCAAGAAAGTAACTATAAAATATCTTTCATGAAACTAGAATCATCTGCCTCCTAATGAAATAGGGAAACTATGCAGGTAAGACAGAGTTGTGTAAATCTGCATAGAAACATTATAATTTAGACCAACGTTCTCTTTCCAAATATATATCTCCATCTGCTTTTACACATAAGCTCTCTCCTGAATGGGCTCATCTGGTCATGGCTCGAGGTGTTCATTCCTTCCATCTCCTGACTCTAGTACTGTACCACTCTCCTGTTTAGCTCATTCTTCACTGCCCAATAGGCAACATACATGTTTGACCATCCCAGTTTGGAGTAATACTTTTTTCTCTGAAAGTTAACAAATGCAAGATTATCTTACTTTGGAGAAGTTACTTGACTTCCTTCTATGGAAATGAAGGTAATGCCATTATTTCAAGTATGTTGTAAGAGTTAAATTAGATACAGTAGTTCAAGAAGTCTAGTATATTCAGCACATTTTTGTTGCTCAATAATTGCTGAAAAATTTAGCTTTATTTGTGTAATCACTCTGATTAGTTCAATGGAAAAAAACTTGTATTTTGAGAGAGATAATAAAGAGACCATTTGTTTTGTAAAATCTTACCTCTCATTTTCAATTTATAAAACACAGATGACCAGCAAATATCTACAGATTGAGAAATGGGATAGTTTTGCCTTTTTCACGTGCAGGCTCAGTCTCTCTCTGCTGAATTTCAGCAGTAGGTTTTCATGGCGTCCATTTCCTGGAACTCAGCTGCCTCTCACAAGCTCTGAAGCATCAGTTGTCCACAATCACGGCCAAGTACGGCCGGAACTGCTGTCCCAGGCCTTATATCTTGGCAGTTACAGATACCCAGCCAGTGCATCTTAGAAAGACAGGATTATCATGGTAGATGTCCTTAGCTGCTCAAGGTCATGCTACTCTTGACATCACTTTTCAGTTCTCAACTGAAATATCCATAGATATTTCAAACCTAAAGAATCAATAATTCAAGCTTCTAATCTCTTTATCTCTAAATCATCATAAGGACTTTATACTTTAATCAGTCCCAAATGTCAAAAATATTTACATCTTTTTTAGATGCATCATCCTCTTCACAGATAACCATGTCACCATTTACTCTCAATCTAATTTGTCTGTTATTTGAATCGATACATGACAAGGAAAGTGTAGGCAAGGAGAAATAGGAGGAGTTAAAACTGATGAGAAAAAGAGAAGGATTCTTGGAACAGGGTCTTTGAGCGGGAGAACTGCTGGAATCTACTGACCTAATGGCTCTGGAAGGGTCCGGGATAGTTAGAAGGAGGCAGGAGAGACTAAAGGAAAAAAAGGTAAGTGTTGGTGACAAGCATTTGTGGAGAGACATCTAACCCTTGCAATAACTGTTGGAAGTGTAAATTAAACACAAAACAGAAATAGTTGTACATGACCAAGTTGGCTTACATGAGCTAGCCACACTACCTAAGTTACCTATTCAGCTGTCATAGCCAAGACCATGTCACCCTCCAATAAAGGTCAGTAGCAAGGCACTTCACCAGTGCTCTCCAGGCAGTTTTATCTTGTCAACCTGGCCCTGAGTATTCTCCCTCACTCTTTCAGAAATCAGAGTATTCTCCCTCACTCTTTCAGAAATCACATGTCTCTCTTCAGTCCACCTTAAACTCCACTTGTAAAATTGTCTCGGTTTCTCCCACAAACCATTTGGCACAAGCTCCTGAAAGAGTAAAACACATGTGTGCCTGTGTCTGTGTGTATGTGAACTATGCAGAATTGCCACAATGTGCCACTTGTTAATAATTAAATAACCCAAGTTCACACAACCCTCTTTTTCCCCATCTGGGAATGCAAAAGCAGTTGCTGCAGATTACGTTGACGATAGGACGTAACTACAATGGCCAACTGCATTTCCAGGTAAGGCTAACTCAGCCTCTTCCTTCATGCAAATTTATCTGACCCAAGTTTATATTTCCAAAAATGAGAGAACTACAACTAAATTTAGAGTGAATTCAGCTTGATATGATAAAAGAGTATGTATTTTTTAAGTAAAATAGACCTGGATTTGAAGTCCAACACCATCATTTCACTGGTTCACCTGATGCAGCCTCAGATACTTCCCGTGTAAACAGGAGTGAACCTCCTGGGGTAATTACACCAGTCAAACAAGTCAGCATGCTTAAAGTGCTTACCAGGATACCTAACACAATCAAAACTAGCACTGATCACTAGCACGCGAGCCACAGTTCTTTGTATGAGTCTTACACGGTGGAATCCATTTTGTCAGCAAAAATCTATGCACTCTGCTGTAAATTTAAGAGACAAGTTGGAAAACTATTATGTGAGACTATTCTCATTTTTGACAATAGGTCACCTCACTTGTTTACAGCAAACCTCACTTAACACTGGGGAGCACATGTTTCAGACCTGCCCAAGGAGGCAAGCTGACTCAGAAAGTTCTTGGCTCTTACTGGACATTTCCTTCTGGTCACCAGTTTCAGAGCAAGCATGTGACATGGACTCTAAGTTGACCTTGACTTCCACTCTCCCAAGTGGCAGAATCACTGTACTAGCTACTGAAACTCCTCAAGTGAAAACTCCCTACCTTCACTCTTGCTCTCGATTGAAAAACTGTCACCCAGAGAGATGGAACCTGTAAGGGCAGCAAGAGTGGGGAAAAGAGTAGAAGCTCCTAGGTAGAAATGGAGGGAGATGTGACAAACTCATGAATGAGTGTTAACAAGGCAGAGCCAGTGATAGCAGCTAGATGTCTAGGGTCATAGTCAACACAGCAAGAAGAACAGGGCCTCAGAGGAGGGGCAGTGAGCTCACCGTTAAGCTATGTGTCCATGGGGCTTGTGTCTCAGTAAAGGTGTTGGCACAGAACAAGCCCGACCCTCAACTTAAGCACATAGGAAGCACATGACATGGAGCACGCGACACGCTGGAAATTTACCTGCTGGAGACATGATTTAGCCATGTTCACTGAACTCTGCACAGCTTTAAATCATAGCGAGAGAGGCATAAATGGCATCTCCAGTGGCATTTCTGAGGTAAGAATGATAACAAGAGTTCTCTTGTTAGACAGTTTTCTCTGCGTGCTTGTTCATCTTAATGAGCCCACTGACAGGCAAATGCCCTGTAAACCTTGTTTTTCTTTGTTTGACAACTATAAATTAAGCACAAGCATTGCTAATAGAGTGGAGAAAAAAAATTTCAAACAGCTGAATCCGGCCTGCTCTGCTTGCATATGCCGGGCATACAGCTGTTTCACTTTTTAAATTCCAACTCTAATACCAGCCTCAAATAAAAAAAGAAAAAAGAAAGGAAGAAAAGATGGTTGATTGGATGTTTTTTCAAATGAAAGTCCAGAGCTCAAAGCAAAATATTTGAAGACAATGTACAAGAAGGGGTTTTTTTTTCCCAAGTCATATAAAAGCTGTTTTATGAAATTAAGCTGGAAATACTGTAAGTGGGAAATGACCACAGAATAAATAGGAACCTTTTAGAAAAAGAGCAAACATGTGTTATTTATTCTCCTAGTAAACAGAAGTGGCAGATTCAATCAGCAAGAAACACTGGATAGTTATGACCATTTTAATCACGTAAAAAATTCATAAGGTTTGTTTATGGTGCATTAAACAGCACCTTCAGGTTAGTACTAAGTGAAATGGATCGATTCTGTTTACCAGTAGACTGGAGCTAAGAAGGGGCTGGTTCGCTCACGTGGCCAGCACTGCAAAGGGGGAGAGAGCATTTCAGCATGTCCGCTGCTACCTCCTTTCACTCCTCATAAACATATGGAAATAGTTACACCCAATTACATAAAAATATTTAAAAGCATAAAACAGTTCCAAATCATGTACTGTGCCGTATTTCATGTGGAGGGAGGTTGCCTTTAGTTCCGTTTTGAAAGGCCTAAAAAGTGCAAAGCAATAGTTCTTTAGGTATTTATATCTACTTAGATTCTCTAATGTTTAAACTCATGTTGAAAAATGTTAATTTTAGATGTTAATTATAGAGTTGGAATAAAGCATTGGTTATAAAATAGCTAGCTGAGGTTAAATCCCTACATAATGATCAGTTGTTTGGTACTCCCTGTTATTTAAAATACTACCAAAGAAATACGGTACAAAACATACACTAGCATGTGGCATATCTCTTCACTTGGAATTTTTATGAATGATAAAACTAACTAAAGGAAATAAAATATTAGTCTGGCCCCAGCTCCCCTTTTATTCTCTAACATGTACCATGTACGCATTTTACATTTTGTTTAGAATCAATGATTAAAGATAACATTCTCGAGTAAGTTAAGTATATCAGGCGATTCTGGAAGGCTAGAGCCTCAGTTTTACACAACTCATAATTTTGCTTTCTTTTTGCCTTGAAAATTATTAAGGAAGTTTTGAAAGAAAGATGTTCAAACAAAAATAACACATTAAGAACTCTAACAATTTGAGAAATGGTGAAGGACTTTTTGTAAATAAATATTTTCTCTAACAAGGAACCAGTTCACTCCAAGAAGCCAACACACAGAATTCCACAGACTTTCACAGCCCCCTGAAAATCAGAACAGATAGGCTCAGACTACAGACAAAAATTTTCCCTGCATAAATGGTGATGATATCAAAGGCTTTTGATCCCCTTGGAAAACATATCAGAGGTTCATTTGCATAAATTCATACTTTACGATTTTTAGACCAATACATGAAGAGAAGACTGACTCAGAGTCCTGAAAAGCTGGCGCAACAAAATAGCGCATGCTGTCTTGTTTCCGTCCTCAGACCATTTTACCTGTGAGCCTTTTCCTTCCTTTCTCCCTAAATCACCCACTCTCCGCGCTGCACCCCTTGGATTCCAGTAACACCTTGTGGGCTTTTTGTCCACTCTCCTCCCCCCTGGAAATACCCTGGGTCCACGTGCCAAGCCATAGAAACACTTCTGCCCATTATCCACTGTGAAACTACTAACCTCATGAGGATTTACTTTAAGACACTCATGAATAAGAAAGCCTTACTCTAGCAGCCTCCCATAAATATTTTTATTTCATTGTTCTAGGCTCATCCATCTCAATGCCTAATCTGAAAGTCACCAACTATTTTATTTGTACAAAGCCCCACCCTGCTGCTAACAGGACGGAATGTGTGATTAGCTCTAAGGCACACTATTATTTTATGAGTCACTAAGAAAGAAAAAAGTGCTGCTAGTTTAGCCATGACATGATGCCTAAATGATAATTTTGTGCACCACATGAGTTGAGAACACCAACCCCTCACTGCTTTGAGATGATTTCATCTATTCCAAGGAATTTGGCACTGCAGCCCACCTTCAGTGGCAGTGCTCAGAGTGTGATAGTGAGCTCTTCGCAGCATTTTAGGAATAAAAGATAACACATCTTCATCTACTTGTGGATCTCTTCCTTTTTTTAGGTCCCATAAAACCTTAGGTTGTTAATTTACAAGAAATTATGAAATTCTGATCATTCCTACAATACTTTATTAATATCAAATTTACTTTTCACCCAAAGATATAGAGAGCTGGAAAGAGTCCTTTTCACTCATATAATGTAGCAGAGCCAAACAAATTCACAAGTTTTCTCGAAACCATTGAAAGCTGAAATACTGCAAGGCAACCAACTAGTCTGAAACCTAAGAAAGGACAGGTGCCTACAGGAAGTGCTGAGACTTCTCCAGGAGAAACGCAACTGAACTCCAGTAGGAATTCAATGAGGGTGACTGCAGATTGGCAGAGGCCGAGTCTATTCTACAGGGAGAATGAAGCTTTTAGCAGATGAGAGCATAAAAGGATTCAACAACCTTCTTTAGAGATTTTCTCCATGCAACAAGAACAGTCACAGAAAAGACTAAAGATCCTCTCTGAAAAGTGTTGTTTATGCAGATCAGCCCCCAAGAGAGGGAGGCAGGGCCCTCCCTGAATGCCCCACACTTCCCTGCCCCCACCATGAAACAAAGCCTTAAATCACAGGGGCTGTGCAAAGACACCAGGACCCTGGGCGTACTAGTGAAAACCCACGGCAGCCTGGAGAAGGCAAAATAACAAATCCTACCTCTAAAAGAAGGGCAAGATGGCACACAAAGTTAAAGACACAGGGAAGTGGAGCCACTAAGGCCTTCACAGTCCAGGACCCAGGGACACAACACCGAGGTTTATTGTGCAAAGGCGAGAATACCTCACTACCACTCTTTACCGGCAGCCTAACAATCATCAGGTCACCGACGGCATTGGGTTGTGGCTGGGAGCAGCACAGCAAATGAACAGGAGCTTGGAAAGGAGCCCTCTCTGCACCATGGCTCAAAGTAATAAGCTCTGGAGATGACAGAGGAGCACCCAGTAAGGAAAAACTCCTAGGAAACCAACCTGACAGAAGGAACTGCTGGAGGAGATTAAAGGTAGCCATAGCAACTACAGGCCTAAAACCCAGCCGAGCCCTTCCTCACGTTAATTCCAGTCCCCTACATCACAGATTTAACAGAAGGAGAGGGACACCAGTTCCTAGGCATATGAACTGCACCATGCCAGGCTTTCCTATCCAAGATGCCTAACTTTCAGCAACAAAACTACAAGGCATTACAAAAGAGGTCAAAAAGCACATCCTGCAATGACAAATTGTCATGAGAAGCAGACCCAGATATGATGGCACAGGTCAATGACGGCGAACCTTTGAGAGGTTTGTTTCAGTGATAACCAACAGCCTACTGTGGCACACATGCCATAGGTTTGCCACCACCGTAACAGATGATAAAATCCTCAGACAAAAAATTGTCAAGTACCTATACTTAATGTGCAAGCTCTCCAGTGAAAGAGCCAAACAACATGCACGATCAGTTGAGTATTTCAGAAGATGCAGGGAAATGATAAGTTAAGGAATCAACCACACATGCTTTCTTATAGAAATCTGAATTATTTAAGTCATTTGAAATTAAAAATACTATAACAGAAATGAAAAGTGTCTATCACAGGCTCATCATAAGGCCTGCAACATCCAAGGAAAGGTCCTTGAACTTCAGGATAATTTGATAATGTCTTAATAAAAATCACTCAAAGTGAAAGAGAAAGGAAAAAAAAAGTGTGGCAAAGTAAGAGAAAAAATTAAAAATTTTAAAAACAGTGTTGAAAAGCTGTGAACAGCATCAGTATACCAATTGAGCTAATATATGCACTGTTTAAGATGTATAGGTCTGATCCCAGGAAAGAGAAGAATGAGAATGAAAGAACTAGGCAAAAGAAATATTTAGGAAAATGATGGCCCCAATTTTTGCATTCATGACAGATACTAAGACCCAGATCTAAGGCACTGAAAAAACACTAATCAGAAAAATACAAATTACACAGATATTTTAAATTCAGAATGCTTAAAAACAAAGAATGAAGGGAAAATCTTGAAAGTAGTGAGGGAAAAAATACATGCTACCTACAGAAGAACAAAGATAAGAATTATAGCAGATTTCTCATCAGAAGTCATGCCAACTAGAAGATAATAACTGACATCTTTAAATGTTAGAAAAATTAAAACGTGTCAACCCAGAATTCCACATCAAAATGTATTTCCAAAAGAAAAGAAAAGTGAAGGTAGATAAATACTGAAGAAATTCAATGCCAGAAGATTTACTTTATTAGAGATAGAAAAGAAATTTCTTTAGACAATGATTATTGTATGTTTATATCACATAGACAACTAAAATGGAGGGCATTACTACAAATAATGGGATGAAGAAACAAAAAGTACACTGCTGATGCAGTCCTTACATGGCACATGAAGGCACACAATACCAGAAGATAGAATCTGATTGATTAAATATGTTTATTGCCCAGTATGGTGATGAACGCTTATAATTCCTGCACTCAGAAGGCTGCCGCAGAAGATTTCCATGAGTTTGAGGGCATCCTAGGTTACACAGTGAGTTCAAAGATTGGCCTTGAACTACATAGCAAAACCCTGTCTCAAAAAAATAAATAAGTAAATAAATAAATATATTTATTGTAGATGCCAGGAAAACAATTAAGAGATAAACACAACAAATCAATAAAGGAGATTAAATAAATCATAAAATGATGTGCTTAGGTATGCTTAATCTGAAGAAGAGACGAGTGGAGGAAGAAGAAAGGAAAAGGAGAGATAAAGAATAGAGAAAAGAGAAAATGAAAGATGATTCGTTTAATACAGTAATTCAGTTATACTAATAATCACATTATACACAAATGGACTCAACTACCAGTTTACAGAACAATATCATTGCCATATTAAATACAACTGCAGGACCCTACTATATGTTGTCTACAAGAAACCTATTTTAAAATATAAACATATAGACAAAAGAATAGAAATAAAGTATGAATCATGTAAACACTAACCAACAGAGAGTTGCAGTGCTGTATTAATAGGAAATAAAGTAGGTTTCAGAACAAGGGTCACAGTATTATCAAAGAGAAAGAGGGACATTGCAAATGAGGAAGTGGTAGTCAGTTCTCTGACACTAAGAACCCAAGTGAATATGTACCTAAAATAGAGCTTTAAAATATCTGAAGGAAAAATTGATAAAATGAAAGGAAAAAGGAGCAAATCTAGGGTGAGGATGTCTGCTTGTGTGGTGGTGTACACCTGTGATCCCAGAACTCCAGAGGCTGAGGCAGGAGAATGTCATGAGTTCAAGGCCAGCATGGGCTACATAGGGAGTTCAAGGCCACCCTGAACTATATAGTGAGACCCTATCTCAGAAAAACAAAAATGAAACAAAACAAAATGGTTGAGAAGCGTTCTCTGAGCTACTAGGGCATCTTAACCCTATGCACCCACTTGACCTAGTTGAGACTTATAGAACACTTCACCTAGCAGCACCAAAATATGCACATTAAACAAGCATGAAAAAAGCCTTGTTCTGACTATCAAACATTTAATAAATTTAAAAGTATAGGAGCTATATGGGTAATGGTATGTTATCGAAATATGCTGTAATTGAACCAAGTAGGATTGAGAAAAACATGAAAAATTCCAATATTTGAACATTAAACAACGTACTTCTAAATAACTGACTTTCAAAAGTTAAATTTCAAAGATTTGAGAATGTATTCCACATCAATATTTGTGGGATGGCTAATACATTAATAGGAACATTTTTTAGGATTAAGTGTTCACATTAAAAAAGGACAAAAGTTTCAAGTCAGTATCTATGTAAAAGCTAGAAAAAGCAGAGCAAATTAAGGTAAAAGTTGAAGTTTAAGAAAGTGAAACTAGAAAAACGATGGAGAAAAATCAGTGAAAGCAAAAGCTAGTTCTTCAAAATAACGTCAAATGTACCCCAGCTTCCATGCCTGGTTAAATACCTGACTTTATAACCACTGCAAAACACAAAATAATTCTCTGAAACACATTTTGAATGGTGATTCAACTCAATGTTGTGCACAACTCAACTGAAACAGGAAATCAAAATTGATCCAGGGGTATTTCAAATAAGATGGCAAGGAGGGATTTTTAAATAGCCGTGATTAATATGTTATAAAATTTATTTAACATGTGGATATAGATGAAAATATGGAGAATTTTAACAGAATTATGGAATAATAAAATGAAAATTCTAGAAGCGAGCCATCTACTACCTGAAATTCAGAGCTCACAGACGAGTCTCTCAGCAGACAAGACAGAAGAACATGAATGAGTGCGCTCAAAAATAAGTAAAGAGAGACTATCCAAACTGAGGTACACAGGGAAAAGGATGGGTTTTTCTTTAAAATAGTATAATTTTATTCCTGGGTATGTACTCAAAAATGAGTGTACATGCTCCCCTAAAACTTGTGCAAGACATTTGCTAACAGCTTCGTTTCAAATAAGCTCAAACTAGGAGTCCATCAAATGTCTATTAACAAGACAATTGGTAAATAAACAATTATATAAACACCACAGGACACAGAGCATTGTAAAAGTGAACAAATCATTATGTACAAAAAAAATCAGTGACTCTCAGAAATATGTTTTATACCTAAAGAAGGCAGGGCATGAGTCCACTAATATAAAGTTCAGGGAGAGCTGCTTTTTCAAAGAGGGTTGACTGAGAGAATATAAAGACTTCCAAGCCCAAGAAATGTTCTTTCTGTCTGTCTGTCTGCCTATCTATCTATCTGTCATCTATCTACCTATCAATCATCTATCTATCTGTGACTTCTATATATCTTGGTTACGTATGCAAAACCCATCAATATGTTTCACATTCATGAAATTAATGTATGCTTAAAAGTATATTTTTTAGAAAATATATTGTTAGGATACTTTATTTTGTTCCTGACTTCAGAGGGTCCAGTCAAGAGACAGAAACTATGCCTACTTTTGGACCTGGAAAACTTAATGGAATTGGTAAATAGATGCAAAGTTGATAACTTTATGATTGAAAGAATGAAAAGAGACGTTGGTATCTTCGAAGTAGCCGTAAAGAGCAGCCGCAGGCCTAGGGGCTGGGGAGAAGCCAGGGGGCCGAGATCATCACAGTCACAGAGGAAGGCCCCAGTGTGGGCGGCACTCGGGTTCCAAGCTCTCTGCTGGGCTGGTGGCTCAGCCAGGCCTGCAGTGTCTGGGCTACACACTAGATCCAGACATTACCAGGAGCAGGGGGGCAGGAGCCTTCTCTCCTCCACCTTCACAGCCTTCCTCCAGAGTCGTTAGTGGTGAGTTACACTGAACTTCGCTAAGGACAAGGTAAAGCCTCTCTGCCCTGCCCCAGGCTCTGCACAAGAACTGGCACAGCGGGCATCCTCAGGGATCACTGCCCACACGTGTGTGTCGTCTTTGTATAGAACATGGTCTTTTTGCTACTCGCTGGCTATTTTTCTTGCAGTGTAGACTATTAAAGCACTAAGTCTGACCATCGGTCCCCAGCTGTGACATGAGATCCGTCACTCACTTTTGCTGTTGCTATGGGTCAGCAGGAACCCTGGGGAAGGTTGGAAGCCTCTGCCCCTTCTTAGAGGGTAGGAAATGCAGGCTCTGTGTGGCTCTGAGCGGCAAGCAGGCTCCAGGCAGCTCTGTGGTTTAGAGCTGACAGTCCGCTTCTGACACCTGGCTCTGTGCAGGCGACACTGCCCTCCTAGTGAGGTTGCCATGCTCACCTCAATTCCCCCATTAGCCCACCAGACCAAACCCCTAGCAACAAGCCCAGTATCCAATCAACCAAGTGTCGACCTTCAAGGAGGTAAAGAAAGACAAGACCCCTACCTAGTGGTAGGCGATGGAGTCAGACTGGGGAATGTAGGGTTGGTGAGACATAGGGCAAGACTGACCTGGCTGATGGCTATAGAAATGATCACCTGGTGACTTTTTGAAATTGTCCTTTGTGCAACCTTCACAGGTGTAGAACAGTTATTTTTGGAGATCCCTTTCCTACATCGGAAACCCCCTGAAACCCCATGTACCTCAGCCCACCCTAGCAACAAGCTCACCTGCAACAAAGGCTAAGACCTAGCTGGCTTAAGACCCCCATAAAAATGGGCAGAGCAAGGCCACCATCCTGAAGAGCTCACTTTGGAGGGCTCCCTGGCTCCTCTCCCCTTTGCAATATTATAAATAAACCTCTGCTTCACCCTGCACAGTACTTTCGTTCTCTAAGTTCCTCATTCTGCGCCAGATGACCTGGGGTTTTAGCCCCATCCACCCTTGCGTTCCTCACCAAGGTGACAGCAGGAACCTGAGGAGTGGGAGGTCTTGCCACGGGCAATCCCTAGGTCTCCAGACCCCCACTGTGACGTTATACTGCAATACTGTACTAAGGGCTCGGATGAGACACGGTGACTCTCCCAAGTGTGCAGCACCCCATCAGCCAAGCACTCATTTGCTAATGAAGAAATCGCATTCCAGGAAAGCTCCAAGGTTTAGCCATCGTCATACGATGTGAAATCACATTTGCTGTTCCCTGTCACTTTCAATTGTGTTGTCTAATGAATTTGCAACTGATATTAGCCTTTACAAACATCCAAAAGATAAACAACTGATAGTGGGCAGAAAGTTGTATTTGAAGACCTACATTATGATCTTATGCTTGCCTCACAGAAATGGCCTGCTACTACTATATTTTATAGCTCGCCCATTATACAATACTGCTGTACTGGCCACTCGGTGTGTGTCAAAGCTTTTGTGAGTACCTCTACATATCTCCTTATGCAATTGTTGGGCTCATCGACCATTGGTAGGTCTTCCAGCTTTACAGACAAGGAAGAGGAGACACAGATTAAGTACCTTGACCAAGGTCACCCAGCTGTTAAAATTTGGAACCAGAACTCCAGTCCACAGAGTTTGCTTCCAGAACCTACATCTTATGAAAACAATATATGGACTCTGAAAATGGTCTCATTTTCTCTAATTGTTTTATTCCTTCTGAAAATAAATTTACTTTTAATTTCTGATTCAGCTTTTTATCTCTACATCTCCTCTCTAGTTCATATTATTGAAAATCTTAAAAATCTGAGGATTCTCACCTGGTCTAGGAAAACGAGGTACAGGACCAGTCACCTAACCCACAGTAACCTAGGTACCAAGCCGCCTGGAGGTCAGTGGCTTTAAACAGCCCTTGATTATTTCTCCCAAAGCGGTGCCCTGCCGCATAGTTCCCTGATCCGGACTGAGTCATCTCAGCTACCCTAGGATCACTTGCCCATTCATGCAGCTGGGGGTGGGCTGGGTGAGCTCCCCTGCGACCCCTCTGCCAGGACAGCTCTGACCCCCACCACACACACTCACCTGACGAGGCGGCAGCAACAAGAGTCCAAGTGGACAGTGACAGGCGCGAGCATCTTCAAGTCGCTTTGTCATGCTGTTTCACATGGCCACGTCTCAAATCCATTTGGGAGAGTGAAGTCAAAAACCGTGACCGCAGGGAGATGGAGAAAGTTGGGCCATTGACTCAAGCAGTCTGCCACATACGCACATTTCCAGGTGTCCCGGGGCTCCGTTTCTAAGTTTATCATAAGAAATCCTTTATTTGGTAGCATGGAAGATGCTTGTATCTCAAAGCATTTATCTTTTCCCCTGAGGAATCTTGTAACTCAAGTTAAGGCGTATCCTTAAGGAAATTATTAAATGTCTTGTTGGTAATGAAGATTAATGCCTTCTAAGGCATGCTGTGCTACCTAATCACTTTAAATTTCTTCAGCATATAGTAATATTTAGCTCGGCTTTATTTTACGATACAAAGTAAATGAGCTAAGATAAATGAAAGGCAATGTCTGCAAATATTAATGTTAATTTGAATCATTGTGAATTAACACCTTCTGCAGAACAGTCTGTACGTGGTGAGTTCATTTGGTTGGTGAATAGAGCTAATACAGATAGAATCGTGCATCTAATTCTCACTCTACTCTGTGGACAGAGAGACAGCCCCTCATTCTAGTTGCTTATTATAATAATTAGAAGGAAGACCAAACGCATTGCAGTTAATTGATGTATTAACTCATTTATGCAAGAAATATTTAGTGAGCACTTGCTATGTCCTTAGTTCTCAGGTGCTATAAAGAGTAATCTCAGCCTCTGTCCAGTCCCCAGACAGGGGAAGGTGGCCCATGGTGTATATGCAGTGTACACTACAGATGTTCAGGGATTAGGTGTGAAATGCTAAATCCGTGAGCTCAGGCTGGGGTAGCATAACTTGGAGGGCCAACTGAGAGTCCGTGCACAGATCAGAGCCAGGGAATTTTGTTTTGCGATAGCCTGTGGTTCAGAGGAGAAGTGGACCAATGACAAAGCACGCATTAGTCAGACAGGAGTTACCAGGGCAAAGAGCCCTGTCAGTGGGCAGGGGCTACAGCAGTGATCTGGACACGCAGCTAAGAGAGCACCAAGATTCTGGCCAAAACAATAAGGAAAACCTACCGTTCAGTTCCGACCTGCAGGGCCCCAGAGTATGAAATCTGTATGTGCAAGGCAAGGAGCTGTGTCACCAGGAATTTACAGTTGTAGAAACTCAAACTCCTGTCTTCCAAACGAGAAGAACCAGGGAAATACCTGTTGGAAACCATCCACAAGGAGAACGTGAATAATAGAAAAAGCCTTCGGACGAATGATTGAAGGGAGGAGAAGAACTTCATAAACGATGGTCTTGGAAGTAGGGAAACAGGAAGCAAATCTTGGGAACATCAAGAGAGGAGAGAGTTTCGGCAGTATCCCCAGCTGCGAGCCCAGCTCTGCGTCTCCAAAGTGGAGAAGCTGTGTCCCCGTGAGACAGCGGGGAGGTCGCTCCAGAGACTCAGGTAGCCCTAGGCGTGGCCCTCCCTTCCTCCAGGTGTCTTTCAGCAGCAACAGGAGATTTCAAGTCATGGTTGCAGTAGGCAGTCGGTCCTCTTTTTCTACTTCTAATACTGGGAAATGTCAAAGCTGCCTGGTAAACATCGCTTTCTAAAAATTGCTCTGGTTGAGAATTCAAAAAAAAGAAATTAAACCTTGATATAAAATCCTTCCATAAAGTTATGATTTTTGAAATAGGGAGTCATTGTGAGCATGATGATATAATTTTAACCATGGAAATGTTAATTATTTATAGGACCCATACTATTACCTATTTTTGTATCTATATCTGGGATTTTCATGTAATGTTGAGATTAGTCATGTTTGATCAAAGTGACACTTCTGTGATTGGTTAGTGGGAATTTTTTGTGACACTGGATCCTGGTGATGACTATAAGAAAAGCTAAATATAAGTCAGTTTATCTGAGGAAAAGAAGTCTAGAGGCTTGAAGCATCTTAATATATTTTACTTTTTGAAATAAAAAAACACACGCATGACCACGGAAAGAATATCAAAGACCAAAAGGAAAGAGCACAGTTTAAATGGCTCCAATCACATTACAATTATACTATTTTCCTAGATATTTGGAAACATACTTTTGGTTAATAGTGTTAATCCTGCTGCATTTGTGTGTTGGACTAATTACACTGCTGCTGTTTACATATGAAGGAAGTTATTTTCAGTAAGTGCCCACATCTCATTTTTCCCTGCCTTACACATTGTTCTGTGTATCCCATGAACTTCTCCAATCAGAAAAGTACATTTGCTCTTTTTATACCCATAATCACATTGATCAAAAAGAACAAATAATATTTTTAAATGACTCAAAGGTGGAAAAGTCCCTAAATACCTGCAGCTCTCCACTCTACTGCAAGACTTGCTGGCGAGCCCTGAACATGCCTCCCTCGAGCCTGGAGAATCTGCTTCCCATTTAGAACTGCTCTGGGCTTGAGAAAAAGACACCTTCACCTCTCCCAAGACCTGAAATCGCTTGTCCCTCCTGCTGCACACCAAGTTACAGAGGACTCTAGGCCACCGAGCACCCCATAGGACAAGCTGTGCTCACATATGCAGGGCCCCCTGTGATGATGGGTGACGAGAAGCTGATGTCCCATCACTTCCCAAGGACTGAACAGAGCAGGCAGCAGCAGGAATACCAAGACCAAACCACATCAGATAGCTCTACACGTGTTTTTCTTGGCATCGTGAATGTGCAGATCACAATAAAGAACATGACTGATCCCCTCAATATCTACTCAATTCTGGTTTGGGAACTCCCCTTTATATAGTGCATGCTGTAAAAGCACTCTCAATATCTACTCAATCCTGGTCTGTTGAAATTTTTTTTGTTCTTAATTCTACTGCTGCACTGGTGCCAAACTAGGTCTGGATCCTTGCAGAGAAATGGCCTCACCTTAAGCTAAGGCCACTCCCGGCCTCGATTGCTGAGGAGAGCCCAGGCTGGTGGACCAGAGGCCAAGCCTGGGGGAAGAGCTGGAAGCCTAGGGCAGAGTGGCACAGAGGCAGTGTGAAGGTGGGTGTATCCTGAGTGGGCTCCTTGGGGGGCCTTTCTGTTCCTAAGATCTCACGTGGGGTTGAAAGGGGACTGGTTTGCTCTACAGAATAAAAAGTCTACTTTATTCGCGAGATAATTTATATGCTTTCTGGACTGCTGTTGCGTGCATTTTTCCAATACAGTACTTAGTAGAGCCATTTGGGGGTAATGAGCTACCTTAGCTCCAAGGGGAAATACCTTCACCCTGCTTGGAAGGGAAGTGACTTAGAAAATGTGCACCAGCACCGGGAGACCAGCATGGGGACCTTGGGTAAGGGACTCACAGAATAAAGGAGCCCAGCATTGTCCCTTTTTCTACTGCACAGTCTCTCCAACACACACCTTGAGGCAGTATTTTCCAACTCAGGTGTCCTTTTCCAAAATGTAAACACTGTGCACACACACACGCACACCCAGCCCTGAATCTGTAAACTTCCCAGTGTGTCCGATGCCACTGAAGACACACCAATCTCTCACTACTACCTGAAACAGCTTGTCACTAAATTTTACCTTCAGTAACTGACATCTTTTCACTTTGCAAATATAAAATTCTATCACAACATGGAATATTCCTTTTAAATACCACAAATACTGGTCCCTCTACCACCTATGGGAATTTGCTACAATAAGGGTTTTTGATTTTGCCCTATTTGGGGCAATTTTGGTACCCAAGAATTCTGTTGTATGTCAGATAGTGGGGACATAAAGCTAAACAAGGTTCAGTACCTAACATTCGAGGAGCTGGGAGTAGAGTGGTGGAAATGTAAACAAATCATTAGAACATAATTCTTTCATAAAAGCTAAGAGAAAGCTAAGAAGGGAGAAATTTACTTTGGCTAAGAGACTAGGGAAGGCATCTTAAAATATTTACCTCTATGTTTTACATTTAACTGGGGTGATTTTTAAATCATAAAATCTTTTACCAAAATTGTAAATAACAATACACCAGGAAGTAACCATTGAAAATATTTGGTTGTGTTTTGCATTCAGTCTACTTTTGAGAAATGAAACAGTCATATATTTTATCATTCTCTTTTCTCCCTTGAGATGGTATTTTTCAAAATTTGTGTTAAATAAACATTGTTCTACAGGATGGTTTACAATATAAGTAACTCTCTATGATAAGTAAATATATGGACCACTTACAGTGTGCCTGGCAATTTTCCTGGTGCTTTACATGTATTAAATTATTTATTTTTAAAAGCAAGTGAAAATTTAACAAAGCAAAAAAAGTCCCTATGGTGGAGATTAACATCCTTACTTTACAGATGAATAAAGTAAGGCACATAGAAATAATCTAACAAGGCCCAGGCTGGCTATTAAAACCCAGCGAGTGAAGTGGGGAGGTAGGACTCAGCATGGGAGTCTCCAGACTCTGGTTCTCACTGTCACACCACATACCTCTCCAGTCTCCTGCAGAAACACACACATACACAGTCAAGAAACATATCCTGCTATGTGTCATGTCTGGTGCTCTATTCTCCAATGGAGAGAACACAAAATATATCAAAACCCACCCCCCAAAATGTTTATATGTAAGTTTCAGGAGTCTTACATCATAGAATTTACTCAAAAGGTGTTTTTAAACATGTTCCATTTTTTTAAAGGGTTTTCATTATTGTATCATTTTAACAAGGTTATTCAATATTGTATCATTTTCCTAGAATTTAGTTACTTCTGGTAATAATTACTAGTCACATTTATTGATATTTGGTGTCTTTATTTTGTAAATGGTCAATATTATCATATATTATTCTACTTAGGGCACTTGGGAATTTTTTAGAAAATAGTTCTCATATATAAAGCATACTACAATTTTAAATATATTATGATTCATTATTTGACTTGAAGTTAATTATTTTATGAAGAATGTGACACTCACATTTATCCAAAATTCATCAATCACTGTAATTATGGTTACTATTCTTACCATTAAACTATTGTACCAATCTGAAAGCAGATAACTAGTATATGTCTTTCTAACTCCTTCCAGGCATTCAATTTTTATGTTTTTCAAAAGAGACATAGCTTAATGTATTTTATGATCACAAAATTATTATGTATTTATTGATGAAAAGAAAATGTAGATAAACACATACACAAAAATAGAACCATATTTAATCTAGCTGTCCAAAAATGAATTACAAATTGATCTGAAGAAAGCATTCTCTTATGTTCAGTTCAGTGTGAATCAGCATCTGTATGTAAGGAAAGTATCCAAGCATGGGGAAGGAACTCTAGAAGTATTAGAGAAACAGTGCCAATACTGATAAAGAGCAGAAAGAATACCTGTTGCTAACAGCCCAATCCAAGTGACAAAGGATGCAAAAGAATTCTGCCTCAGTGTTAGTAACTACTAACTCAGTATTAGTAACTAGTTTTATAGCGAGATAACAAATGACAACAGATTTTGTCAGAAACAATGCAAGTAAGGCAACAATGGAACAGCCTCGTCTGTGTTATTAAACACCCCACAGCAGAATTCTATACACAGCGGAAACATTCCACAGAGATGAAGGTGAAATAAAGACTTTTATCAGGTGTATAAAAGTTGGAAGATTTCATCACCAAAACAGCATCCAATAAGGAAAATTTCAGTACAAGGAAAACTGCACCTTTGAAGAAGGACAAAGGGGTAAATACATAAATATCTTTAAAAGATAATTGAGTCAGTAATGAAAGCAGTAACATATATGTGGTTTAAAACATATGTAAAAGTTAGATATGTGACAGTAGCATGAAAAGCTGTAGAAAAGAAATGGAAGTGTATTCTTCTGTGATTTGTAAGCAAAACAGTGTATTCTGTAACCACAATAGACTTAAATTAAAATTCAATGCAACATATCAAAATTAGGAAATCACTAAAACTGCTTAGAGAGAAATTTGTTGCATTAATTAAATGTATGTATTTCTGTCTATAAAAGTAGAGACCCAGAGGCCTTTTTGTAAATCAGACAGCAAGTACTTTTTTTGTTCATTTCAAGCTGATGATTTTGTTAGTACATCTCACTTCAAAATCTTTGTGAACTTTCGAGTACTTGATTTCTGTCAGTTCTCATTACCAAACCACAGCCATGATTCTTTTCTAATCGCACACTCTCTTATGGGTACCTGGGATGAACCAGACATTTGTGAGATCATTCTCCTGGGCTTCCTTTTATATTTTTAAACTTGAAATGTCCTGGCTCTTTATTTTGCCTCTAGATTCTTCAGGTTAATTGACCAGTCCTTCGCTAAGCTCATGAGAACACTGTAAATCCATTTGATACATTGTCTTCATACAACAGGCAATACCTTCATCGATTTTTGTTACTACAAAACATACATTGCTGGTTTTTTCCCAACTTCGTAGACAATTTTCCCTATCACCCCTCTACTTAGCCCTATATCAAGTGCCATATGCTTTGGTGTTTTTGTGGCAGGATCTCATCTCTTAGAGTAAGTTTCTCCATCCCTCAACTTTTGCTTCATGAAAGATGCCAGGACATTTTAGAGCCACTGAAGAACAGAAGCAAGTAGCACGAGTGGCTGCTCTGTCCCGTATGTCTCCGTCTTGGGTCTGGACTGGGAGGAAACAGTGCACACTGATTCTTAGCTGATGTTATCACCATAGCTGTGCAAAAGCACAAGGGGGTGAGCCCAGCTGCTTGGGGACCCTTGAAACCTCTGACCATGTTGTGCCCTGAGGGTCCCAGTGGCCAGAGCGAGTCACATGACAAAGTTAAAACCAAGAGGTGAGAAAGTACAGTTACCCACCACGAGGACTGGGCTAAAGTACTGTGTTACTATTTTAGAGGAGGGAAGAATTAGGACCTGCAATTCAATCCAATACAAAGAGAAAGGGAGGGGGGGAAATGTAAGGAAAAATAGAGGAGTTAGCTGGATGAAGATAATGGGGACAGAAGGAGGAGAGAAGAAGGAGGGGAAGGGATGTGTGAGAAGCAACTTGGGACACGTGTGGGTAGACAGGCTCTCAGGGAAGGCATCTGTGTTGTGTCAGTTCTCTTTTGCCCTCTGTCTACCTGTACTCTAACCTGACCCTCCCTGGGCTGCAGTGAGATCATAGGCTGCTTCTCTCTGCTCAGAATCTTCTTGCGCACGTTCATCATAGCTCCCTGGTTATGCTGGATGCTGTACCAGGAAGTGTCCAAAGGCTCCCTTCGCCTACTCTGTAAGTTGAAAATTTGCTCCCGAGTGGTCTCCTGTTTTTCTGTACTGTTCGCCCAGGGCTGGGCAGGAGGCTGTTCTGCCTGCCTGGGCTCTTACAAGAGCACCAAAACTGAAGGAGGCAAGGGAATCCTTGGAAGAGGGGTAAATAAGAGCCTCATCTTGAAGTGTGTTAGAAAACATCCAGTAGGAGTTCAGATTTATTCTGTATATGAGTGAGGCCATCAAAAGGATGAAACAGTGACTTTACAAAATTTTTATATATCTAGAAAATCAGTCCAAAAAAGATTTCCAACTGAACATGACAGCCTATAACCCAACAATTGTTAGTTTCCTCCCAAAATCTCACTAGAAGGAGTGAAATTGCTTTAATCCCAGAAGATCAAAAGAATGGGAGTCAATGGCAGAGGTGACAAGAGCTACTTTATGAAAGATACAAAGAAGTTCATCAAATGATTGATGACTTGGCAAAACTGACAAGGGTTGAATTGCTCCAGGAGCAGAAACAGTCGGGGAAAATAGGTCTGAAGTTTGGACTGTGGAAGGACAACAGAGGAGACCACCTGAGGACCCTCAGGGGGCTGCACACAGGAATGGGGAGTCTGGTTCAAACACAGAAGGAGCACTTAAATTTCAGAGTCTATTTACCTCAGCCAGCCAGGAAAAACAGCAACAACTGAAAACCCTTCTGCACCCAGGTGGAAGGCAGGAGGCTGACTCCGTGGGAAGAGGAAGCAGACCAGCTCCTGTCTTCAACACACCCGGCAAGCAGAAGGCTGCAGTGAAGAGCATACTAAAAAGAGTGGGATTAAGTCAAACTCCATCCTCTAATCCCTAGCATATATCTTCTAAGCATGAGTTTTAAGGGTTAGAGAATCCAAGACTATTTAGGGAACCAAAAACGCAAGAGGAAAAGATGCACTCAGAGCCTCAAATTTGGCAGAAGTCAAGTAAGATGACAATTTCAGAATGTCTTGGGAATGTGACAGAAAGCCATTTGCACCATAAAAATTTAAAAGAAGATAAAGAAACTAGGTTTTATGGACAATGTTTTAACCCTTAGCAATTTCTCATATGGCTTGTCTATCACTATGACTCATGAGTTACAAAAACATAGGGCACAAAATTGTTCCTGGAATCTTCCCCTCACAAAACCCAGCCCAGTGTCCCTCTGCCCTCAAAAAATCAAGTTACGGACAGGAGTTCTAACAGGCCCGTTTTTAAATTTAAGCTTTAAACAATCCCAAAATTGATAGTCTGCAACTTAGGCCCCAAATCAGCTAAAGATCCAGAACTACATAGATGAAAGACCTCATGTTTGAATACACTCAATGACCCCAGTCCTTACAGAAAAATAGCAGGTGGATTAAAGTTTTATAATACTACTGAGGCTGGACGCTTAAATCATGACATTAGCCTAAAGTGTAGCGAGATGGCCTACACAGAATGAAGCCTGGTATTGTCCACCCCTCTGGGTTCCTGATGGAGCACCCCAGAAGCATCAGTGCAGGTAGAACGCTGTGCTCCTCCTTCTTGCTTCTCCCTCCCCACACCCTCCATGCCAACCATGTGGTCCCTGGAAACTAACTCACAACTCCTCTTCTCATCTCTGGCTCTGTCCCTTCTCTTAAGGATGCTCTATGCTGTCTTTTCTACTTCACTTACCTGCCCAACTCCTACTCTTTCTTAAATGGTGGCCCAAGAGTCCAACCCTTTTCAAATTAGTAGCTTCCTTCTCTATGTGTTAAAGTACTTCATTCAATGTCCTTCTATGTCCCTGACCACACAGTATCACAATTACTGACTAATACGCATGTCTGTCCCCTGAAAAGTAATAGGGGCCATGTCACACTCAGCTTTAGAGTTCCAGAGTTCAGGAAACTTTCTGGGATGTAGAAGGTACTTAGATAAAAGGATAATCATTATTTGATTCTCATTCTTTTTCACTCTAAACACTCTTTCTGTCTAGCAATGATGTTTCATTTCATTTTATAGGTGTCAATAAAATTATTCTGAAAATATTTAATTATATATTTTTGCTTTGTTGACTTCGTCTCCTTCGACAAAATACTGAACACCCACAAGTTAAGTGAGGAAAGGTTTATTTCAGCTCATAGTTTGTAGAGGTTTCAATCTGTAGCTGGCTGGCTGCAAGGCAGAGCTACATGACAGAGGGGCATCACAAGGCAGAAACAGTCCATGGCAGGGCAGACAGGAAGAAGCAAAGCGAACCTCCCTTTCCCTTTAACCCTATCCAGGCTACCAACCTTCTGAATGACGCTACCCACAGTCAGAGTGAGGCTTCTCTAACTCACACTGAGAACTCTGCTAAATCAATCCGTGGACTAATTTAGTAATCATACACCCTCATTCCCAGCATCACACACCCTAGATCCAGGGGGACATCTAGACACAAGCCATAATAGCGACCCAGTACTACCACATCTGCTTGCACATTAATTACGATTTTTAACTAGGTTTAAAACCCTAAAATAAAAGGTTCTACATACTTACAGAGTGTTATTCCATAAGTATATATAATTAGGGATTACCATTAATCCAGAGAAAAATGCATGGCATCTCTTTGGGCACATACGTTTTTAAGAAAATATTTTTACAGAATATAATACTGTGGAGGGAGGAAATTTTAGAAAAAATCCCATTTTCTTGGAGATGAATTTATTAATTACTCTATGCCAGGAAGTGTGTGAGCAAGAGAGACACAGTCTCTTCTCTCACCCATAGACCTACATAGAGAAGGTGGCAACTCAAACACATAAATGAACAGCAAAGTAAATACATGATCTGATTCCCATAAGGAAACAAACCAGCAGAATGGTGTGTTAAAGATGAACAAGGGCATATTTGTTTTACAGAATACATCATGGAAGATTTCTTTAAGAAGTTGCCTTTTAAACAAGGGGTCCATTCTGAAAGATCAGGTGTCTAGTGTGAGCACCAGCAGACACAGGGACCCCAGGCAAGCCAGAACCTCGTGTGTCCACGGAGACCAGAATAGAAAGAATGTGGAAACGAGTAAAGCGAGAAGGGCAGGAGGCAGAGAAGGGACTCTGAAGGGAGGCAGAACTCAGAGCGTGCAGGGCGTGGCTGTAAGAGGACTAGACCTCATCTCACAGAAATATTGGAAAGTTCAAACAGCAAAGGCCCAACTTGGTCAGCATCATCCAACTGAGGCCTCAGAGATGGAGCAGAAGCAGCAAAGCTGACTGCTTTGTGGTCCATTGCTCAGGTGAGAGGTGACCATGGTGTGGACCCTCAGGGTTGTGGTAGAGATGTACAAAAAAATAAGAGAGATTCCAGAATACAGTTTGGACAATGAAACCAATAGGGCTTGCTGATGGAAATGAGGAAAAGCAAAGACAAATTCATCAAGCATGATTCGCTTGTCTTCACTGGGGAAGACTGGAGGAGGGATGTGCTAGACCACTGGGTGACACAGATCAAGAGTCCAGTTTGGAGTATATTTAGCTGAAGACATCCATAAGGTACACAAGTCGATGTGAGAAAGATAAGCGAGGCTGGAGTTAAGAAGACTCGAGGCCAGAGATAGAAACTTGGGAGGCGTTGGCATATGGGTGGTATTTAAAGTCATGACAGGGACGAGATTCTCAAGAGGCTGCAAAGGGAGAGGACAGCAAACCCAGCGGAGCTCGGAAACTACCCATCCATTGGCGGAGCAATCCATAGGGGAACTGGAGAGGAGAGAGCGAGACAGGAGAGGAGCACCCCTAAACTGCGGGGATGGAGGACCCACAAGAGGTAAGCGTTTGAGTAAGGGGAGCACACTCAACTCTGATGCGTCCCACTAAAAGGCAATGTAAAATGAAGATAGAAAATGATCTGCTTTCTGATAGACTTGACAACACAAATTTACTGTGATTGTAACAAGGTGAATTTTCAATTGGAGCGGCAGACTCAAGATCCCCATTGAATTAGAAAGGGAAGGGCATAACCTGAGACAGACAGCTGGTATAGACACGCTGAGAACTTTGTCTGTGATGAAGAGACAAGCCAACAGTTACATATGGTGTGAAGACCAAAGACAGTCTCCATTGGTTTCCATGAGGTCAGAAGGAGGGGTATCAGGAAAAGAAACTCTAGAATATATTTCAGTATTGGAAGGGATGAGTCACTAGGTAAGGGAAAAGACTGATGCAGGAGAGACATGGGGATCATGGAGACAAGAATATTTGGAAAGGTGAAAAGGGAAATGCGCTTCAGAACAGTTACAAGTCTACCTTTGATAAGTGGGTGGGTACCTTTTTCCTTTTTAACAGAGAATAGAATGAGAACACAGATGTAGATGTAAGATTTGTAGATTTATTACTGGAAGGATGGAGCAGCAAAATAAGCCATCTTACTCTTTTCCTAAAAAAGTATTAAGTACACTTCTCAGTGTCTGGAGGCAGCAATATGTAAATTGGAGGAAAGAATCAGCGGCAAGTATCTATTTGATGTTTTCAATCATAAACATAGAGTAAAAACTACTCGTTCCAGGTGGGTGATTTTTTTCCATTGTCATTCTGCTACTCAAATTCAAGCACTGGGAATTCAAACGAGTGGGCTTCTCTGTGTGTAGAGATTTTCCAGGTGAGACTGGAGAGAGACACACAGAATTGAGAGTGTATGAAGGGGGTGATCAAAACTCCGGGATGTGATTACAGGTTGTGAAAAGAGAGAAGGGAATATAGGTTTAATAAACAGAGATAAAACAAGGAGGGTAACACACTGGATGTCTCGACAAAGAGCAAGAATTGCCACAGAGCAACTGAAGAGACAGAGACGAGCTGGTGTCAGAGTGAAACGTTCAGGCAGAACCGGTAATTGGGGGCTGTTGCAGACCTGATGGTGGAGCCCACGGTGCTACCGTGGGAGCAAACAACTGAGGAGGAGAGGACCCAGGAGATGAGGAGAAAAAAAGACCATGGCGCCGGAATGGAAACCCTTTCTCAACGGCCCCAGGAAAGCAGCAAAACGGTGGTGGCCACTGCCTGAGTATTTGGTAGCCCGGGAAGATGTTAAATGCTGGAACATGACATTAGTACTTAGCGAGAGGAAATGGCAAGAAAGCTGGTAGATTTGCGAGAGGGGATGGGGAACACGGGGTGTAACTTTAGGACTCGATGTTTGGAGTAGCTGTGGACTGTCCAGGAGTGAGGTGGATGCAAGGTGAAGGAAAGGACTGAGAGGTGGGCACCCCCTTTTCCCAGTGACCCTGAGGGCCTACCGATGGGGACTGAAGAGAAAGTGGCATCCCGAGAAGCAGCCAGCTCTGTGGTTGGGACGAGGAGATGGTGCTGTTTTTGGAGTGACAGTCAAGGAGCGTGGAAGACAGCTGGACTTAGGGATGGTGGGGGGTAACCGGAGAGTCTGGGCCTGGGTGGGGTGGGGTGCAGAGTTGCTTGACAGTAGATGGACTGGGAAGTGGCAACTGAGATCTAGAGGGGCGTGAGGCACCATGGTGACATTTCTCCCAGTCTCTCGGAAAAGGTGTTCAGCCAGAATGAAGAGACGTGTCCAGCATGCTGGCTCACATTTCCGTAGCCAGAGCAGTTGCCTGGACCCTGGCAGAAGATGGCAGCCGGGGGAGGCGTGGTCAGGCGGCAGCGTCTCCCCAGTCCTCACTGCATAGACCACGCTTTTGGTTACCCTTGCCTGGCTCAGTCTGCGCGTCTGCCCAGGGTGCTGTCTGCACAGTACCCTCCTGCCCGCACTCTCCTCAGCCTCCCAGGCTCACGGGAAGGGTCCAGGCGAGCTGCACGGTGCTTCCATGAGACACGCAAAGGAGAAGCCCGGCGCCCTTGCTCTCCCAGTAGGTGGTGAAGGAGGGGAGGAGTAAGACCTTGGGATTAGTCGGCCTCACCCTGCCCTTGCATTTGTCACACACAGCTGATCTCCAGCCACGGGGAGACCCAACTGGATGAACCAGAAAGAAGCTGCAGCGGTTGTCCAGGCGCAGCCAGAGCAGCCCTTCCTGTGTCCCCAGCTGTCCCCACCCCGCATGCACCCAGCACCCGAGGGACCCAGGGGAGCAGAAAGACCCAGCACAGTGAGGAGTTGCTATGACAAAGCCTCACCCAGAGGAGGGACCGAGGGCCCCCGAGTGTGACCCTGAGTGACACTCGTGCCGGGACAGCTGGTACTTTCGTTTTCCTCTCTGTTGTTGAGTAAACAGAAGCAAAGGCAGCGTCTCTCACAGTCTCCGAGT